>KL567300.1:18338-30840 GCA_000715275.1 Gyrodactylus salaris
ATTATTATGAATGAGTGGAGTTTTAATTTTCATATTAATAACAAGAGTAGATGTTTTTTATTTATCATAAAAAAGTGGAAAACTCTGAATAATTCTCATCGAAAAGGGCCAAAACATTCATGACACAAGATTTCGGTCAATTTTTTATAAAAAGAGGAATGTTTATATATTTTTTTGCAAACATTTTCTCGGCAACAGACCTAATTCTCTTTCTCTTAGGTCTCCCTCTTTTCTTCACGCTATAACTTGAATTTAATTTTGTTGGTTTTTTATATCACAGAAATTTTTTTCAAACCGTTTTTGAATGTAGTCTTTTACATAACCCGTGTCACCAAATAGTTGATTTTATAAAAAAATGACCGAAATCTTGTGTCATGAGTGTTTTGGCCCTTTTCAATGAGAATTGAAAATCGTGTTATAATACCTTTTTGTCTTCCCAAAATAGCCTATAGGATTAAAGGAAAAAATCAACATGTGGAGAATGTATTCTGTGAAGATATAAAATGTATTCAATGAATGTACATTCCCAAATTTCTATAAAAATGATATCTATGAAATTTAAAAAGGTCATTTCATAATCATTCAAGGTTAATAAAAGGGAAAAGCTCTGCTAACCTCCTTTGATTCACTGGAATGCATAAAAAAACCTCAATCTCACAACACGTAGATTTTAAAAGATCCCAACATAGACCAAAAGTGATGGTTAGCACACGTGATGGAAAGACGGTAGCATTTAGATTTTTTTCTGTCAATAATTTGAAAAAATTGATCCATTACTATGATGCTCACAAGTTTATTTGTAGTCAGATAAATTTATCTACTTATATCAGCTTGTAAATAAAATTCTAGCAGTTTGCCAAAGAAATCAAAAGAATTCTCATTTAATGTAAAATTTGAAATTTCAAGACTATAATGATCCTATGAAAAATTTATCTTGAAAGAATTTGAAATCAAAATAAATCGTGACATCTTTTTAATTCATGTATTGTCTCCTTTCAACCTCAATAAAAATAAACCAAAATCTACTTTTAAATATTTCTTTAAAAAGTGAAAAGTATTCTTTCTGGTGTATTAAAAGTCTTATATTATCAATGATAGCTTAAAAATCTTTTTCTTTTAAATCAACGATCAGGAGTCGAATACCAGGCATCAAGAAGGCCTGTAGCTAAGTCCACAATAAGACTCCGATCAGGAATCATCTGGCTGGACCCATATAAAGCAGCCATACCCGTCGGCTTGCTATTCTTATCCTTCATCAATTGCTCAGCAATCTCCCTCACGTCCCTTATAAAGGTCCCAGCAACGTCATCTTTCGTGTGCTGGTCTGTAACGCAGAGATGCAATGAGGAGGGGAATTGTAGAACATTCAAACACCAGAACCTCTTCGAGGGACATTGTCCCTTGGAGAGGAGCTCATTCAGTTGGAAGATGTTGAACTTTTTGCTGGAAAAGCCTACAACGCAAACCCTTGCATCACCTTCGACGTCTATGCCGGGTATCTTTTTCAATCTTGAGGTTGGAAAAATTAGATGAAAAAGGGTTGAAATAAACAGTAGACTTTGAAATTCACATGAACAAAGGTCTCTCTAGAAGTTTGCAAAATAAACATTTTTAGGCTGTTTTCACAAACTAAGTAAACATCATAAGTTGTTAGGCTTTTTAGAGAATCTATCAGATTCATGCAATACATGATCTTATCTCTTGTACTACCAAACTGAGTAAAATATTTCTAGCATAAATATAACATAAAATTAGTTTTCCATGAATTATTACTAGAGAATTAATAACAGTTAGAATGAACATTGGAAGAATGTGAAACAAAACATTATTGAAATCTCTCATCGTATCATAATGCCCTTCTACAGTCTTTATTTTTTCAATTTCGTGTTCCTCAAGGAAAATTTAAATTTGACCCGACTTCTTTCACCTTGGACCAATTCTGCTTCATTGTTAGACTTTTCAATCAACTCTAACTTGACAAGATGAATGAACATTGATCTCATTCTGGATTCAACTTCTATTTTTTGAATAAGGACTCTACGATTTTATCTGCGAAATTCAGTGTATAATTCTTAAAAGCTCTGCTTAGTAAGAATTTATGACCCCCTTGTGGCAACAAAATCCATAATTTAATTTTTTAAAGAAATAAATTTTCTACAATCAATTCAATTTTCAGATGATAGATTCAAAATGTTCATGTTATTCTTAGATATGAAAATCATTTCAAGCTATTCTTAATTTTGGAAAGAAATGTCAACTTGTGACATATTTTCAAAACTCTATTGCAAAAACAATAATTCTTCGTTTACAATAAAAAAATTCTTTTGTTCTATGCTCAAATTCTAAAATACATTTTTCATTCTTTAGGTGTAAACTAACTTATTTTTAATTTTTTGGCACGTCTCAAGAATCCTCTTTGTCGATTCCACGTAGCCTTGATAACCAAAGTACATCAGGGTGGCCCACGTGAGAGCTATCAGAGCGCCAGGCCTACTTCCAGCCACATTTGGGCAAGCATAGACGCCTCCATTCCAATTTGGTGCAACAAAGAATTGCTCTCGTCTCAGCTCTTTATTTCTATACATGATGACCGATGTTCCTTTGGGCGCGAATCCAAACTAGAAAATTATTTTTCTCTGAGAATTCCTAGACAAGTGCTTTACTTTGAAATAAAACTTGGTTCCAAAGCTTACTCAGTGAGATATTCCTCAAGTGTGCACTTTTATCATTGAAAATGAAAATCATAACTTTCATCATATAATTTCATCTTGAAATAAATTTAGGCAAAAAAATTCAAGTGTGCGAATCTATGCATTTCTGTTAACTAATGGTAATTCTGAATAAGAGGATTTGAGGGAGAAACATTTGAAAAGTTACCTTGTGCGTATCACATGAGATGCTAGTGACACCTGGCAGTTCAAAGTTGAACTTTTCATCCAGCAACATTCCAGCCTCGTCTGCAAAGGGTATCAGGAAACCACCTAGGCAAGCATCCACGTGAACTGGGATTTTGTAATAAACGCCAATCTTAATTCATTATGCTAAATCCAATCTTACCTCTGAAAGTTTTTCAATGGGATCCATTATTCCGTGAGCGAAAGATGGCGCCGATCCGACAAGCTAAAGGAAAAATGTTTGATGCTTATATGGAATATAAAGAATTTATTTAGCGCCATTTATTTCGTTAAATACAGTACCAAGTGAACGTATACTACCATGTAACTATTTTCATATGCGTAATGTTCAAGTTGAAAATAATAATAATTTCTTAATAATAGCAAAAATCTTCAACTACGTTCATAAAAATAGTTATGGGAATAAAAATACGTATCAAACGAGATAATTCGCGTTTTTCACGATTGTATTAGAGAACTGATCATATTCTTGATTATTCTAAAATATAAATTTATTTTTTGATGATATTTTAAATCTTATATTTTTTCAATATTCTATTCCATGGAGTTATTCTCAAAATACATTAGCTTAATTATTCTCTTTTTTTCAGCCCTATTTGAGCTGTATAATTTTAAACATTAAAGGTGCCCTTTTGTAAACTAGAGACTCTTACCATGCAAGTTGCTTCGTTAATGCTTTCTCGGACGAGATCAATGTCCATTTTGCCATTCTTATCGCAATTCACTTGAATAACATCCATTTCGAAATAGTCAGCAGCCTTATTGAAAGCCGCGTGTGCTGATTTGGCGATAATCCTGAAAAATAATTCACTTCCTAAACGTACATATTCGGTCTAGCAATTCCCCTCTTCACAGCGAGTCTCTTATAAACTCTACTTGCCATAATGATGCTCTCAGTGCCACCGGATGTCATCTTGAGAAATGATAATAGCAACTTACAGTGCCACAAGAGTTCTCATCACCTTTATACATGGAGAGAACCATTCTAACGACTTCAGCTTCCATTACACGTACATCAGGAAAGATGTCCGGATGCAGCGGGTTCGTCCACATAAATGTCTCATAAACTTTGGCCATTAACACATCTAAATTCTTGTCATCTGCATAGACAGTCCCAGAAACCACACCTTTCTCATATTCGATATTTCTCAATTTTAACAAGTCATCGATTTTGTTCAAGATATCTTTCTAATATAATTATAATTTTTATAATGCTTACGGTACTTTTGCCCTTTGGAGGAAGACTCTTTTGGTATTTGAAGGTATCCTTTCCGTGTACGGAATGAAACAAATCCTTCAGACATCCTTTGATTTTTCTATCTAATACAATACTTAATAATGGAAGTGAGGTGAGAGCTCTGAAAATAAATGTTGACAAATTGAAATCATCTAGGTAATTAATCTATAGAATTTACTTGTCTTTGACTGATTTATCTTGTTGAACTGATTCCCAAGAAAGATGCCAATAACTAAGCAGGTTAAGGAGAAGGTATCGAAATTTTTAACATCGAAAACTATTGATTGAATAGAGCGAAGAGAGTCTGTGACGAGAGTTTTCTAAAATTTAGGAAATAAACAATTTACGTTCATATTCGTCTTTTGAAATGAGTAAAACAATCGGAATTAATACTTGAAAAATTAAACTATATTTTCATTAATTTGATAAAACTACGACGGTACTATTTGAAATTAAATCCTTACGTCAACCGATAGACTCCACACAGTATGGAATCTATACTATGGATTAGATGAACAATCCTGAAGACAAATTTCAAGTAAATATTATCTTAATCTATTTAACCGCTGAGATTACAATTCCTCTATACAACTCTCTTAGTCTGTTTACTCTATAATGACTTTTTTAAACGCCGAAAGATGAATGAATATTAGACACAGGCGACAAAGTTGGATACCTACTGTACTAGTTTATCTTCAGTAGTTGTGTATATTCTCGAATATAATCATTTAGAGGCCTAATGTAAACCGATCACATTCCTTTCACCGCTGCGTATTTATACACGTATTATCTCTCCTATATTTTCAAGGAATTGCTCGTGTTATAAATGATAAATAGAAAAAGGAATAAACTTGAATTGTTTTCCCTGTCTACACCATTCTCCCATTATTGATTTCTCTCTTAATATTACTCACCTTAACGATATTCACATCATAGAGATGGAAAAAATCCATCATTTTGATTGGGAAATCTTTCCTCCTATCACATACACTTTCAATTGCATTTTCTTCTTCTAGCTTAAATTGGAGATAATCATATACACTCTGAAGCACTAATGTCCAAGACAATGGAATTAAATGTGAATAAAGAGTGAGTTCTCTCGAGAAATATGCAAGGCATTTATTATTACTTGTGTTCCAAGTTGAGAATATTTTACTTCTGAAACCTAGGGACAGATAATTATTTTGCCTTATTTTTGCAAAGATCTGATGTTTAAAAAAGCTTACAATAAAAATCTATGAAAAATAAATTGATCAAGATGCTTGAATTTTGTAGCATCTTAGAGGTCCCAAAGCCATCTTCCACAATCACTTATTCAATTTTTTTTGAGTTTTCCTATTTTCCTCATCTTACGTTGTAGAAGACTTAAAATTTGCACAAGTATGTAAATGTGTTTAAATAACAAGAAAAAAGTCATAATCATTCTATTTTATTGACTGTATTCTATTGAAAGAGGCAAAATACCTCATTTATCATTAAAGAAACCGTGAATATCTCCCAAACTAAATATCTTTGGAAAAATTCTCATAACCGAAAATTTCTTAAAATTTAATTTTTAGCCTAGTTAACTTTGAAAAATAGGATTGAATTGTAGTCTTAAAGAGTTAACTAAATTCTAACAAGTGTTTTATGAATAGAAGTTGTATATTTATAAAAATAATCACAGTGTTAAATCAAAAGGGAATAAATATATGAGCAAATCAGTTTTTCTATTGAAGTTTAGAAATATCCGTGTTGATGGCGGTCAGTATCGGATTTGTAAGCGAGTTTAGACACCGTTCGTCTTGTGGCCATGGGCTGGTTTCACACTATTTTTGAGCTGTAGGGAGATCGCGAAGCTGATTCTTCTGCACCAAAGAGGATGCAGATTAGCTTTATCAAGGGCTTCTTTGTATGGCAGTCCTCCAATGTCATGCAATAATGTTGGAAATTTCTCTGAATGGATTCCGTCTTTGTCAAGGTCCTTTTGGTTACAGATTAAGTAAAGGTCATAGTCGAGAACTGGTAGGATTTGTAGAAATTGTTTTGCAGTGTTCATTCACAGAGATATTGAAGAAAATAAGAGGGATAGACGTGAAGGAATTTCTACCTTTACCTTATTCTGTGTAAATCATAAATTATAGGGAAAATTGGATTGCCCCTTCATATTTTTGCAACAAATCATATTTCCTTGGTGACCTAGTGATTAGTGTTTTAATGCATACAACTTTTGAGGGAAAGAAAATTTCTCAATAAATCAAATTCATTTCGTACATACATTACTTGATCAACTATGCACGCAGTTAACTTGTTTGAATATATTTATTTCCTATGCCTACACTTATCATTTAGACTCTCAGACTGACTTTTTTCCAATCGATACTCTATATCATAATTTGAATCTCAATTAAAAATTTCACTTCCTCTCGAGTGTTTACAAAATATTTTTACTCAAAAACAAGGCTAGAGGGGAATTCTTCTTATCTCAATGATCTGGAAATATTGATCCCTTTTTAAAGTCTACAATGTCTTGATTTTCAAAATTCTCTTAGTTAAACAAAAGATTGACGAGTCTTACAGTGTCTCCTCCATGTTTTTAAAAAAAATGTTAGAAGAGTTATAATTTTACAAGAGTTACATTCGAGAAAAGTTTAAACTAAAATATAATTTTTGAAAAAATCTACTGTATTTTGGTAATAACTAGAGCAACCCAAAATATCACCTAAACATTTTCAGAATATTACCTAAAATATTACATTCTTTTCAAGCCAGAAAAATTACTAAGATGTGTAAGCTTGGATATATTTTTTATTCAAAATTTATGATACCATTTATGAACATAATACAATATTTCCTAGCATTCTCTTTTATGAAATGCTTTCGGTTATTGAGAAAGTATGACATCTTTGAAAAGGTTCTTTCAATAGAGGCCGACGTCGGTTGACATTTCTTTGGTAGAGTATAATCATGCGGACTCAAATTCTCGTTCTTCATTTTTATTCTCGAATTTAGGTCCGTTATAGTGCTAGTCGATTTCTCAGCCTCTGCTATCAGATGAATCAGTTGTGCGTAATTTTCTTGGATCCTCATTGAGCGTTGTCTTCTGAAGAGTCTCCTTGGCCTTTTGAATGATCTTGCCTGAGTCATCAAAATCACATATAATTTTTCTTACTTCTGGAAGATTCTTGTTGTAATATTCGCTCCCTTTTAGCCAAGTACCCCCATCTAGTGACAACTGGAGTAGGAGGCATTCCAATATTGACGAATTTCGTCTGTCTGTCATGATTTTTCACAGCTGCTCCTTTAACAGTAGCAATTAATGAATCAACGTCAGTGTTGTGATTCTTAACCCTGATTGCGCAATTATGGAGTAGATGAGCAAGACATCCAACATGATGCACTTTTGGATACAGTATCTGCAAGGTCTTGAATGATTTTGATGACATCATCGACAATACGTACAATTGTTTCACTATTTGGCGGCCAGTCAAGTTGAGTCACTTCAACCAAAAAAGTTTTGTACGAGACATCAATTTTACCAGCGAGAACGTTTACATATTTGATAGATTCGACTTCGGCCTCATCAATAACAAGAAAAACCCGCTGATCCGATAAATGAGATCTAATTTTCTCATATTCAGATTGAAATAAACTGTCTAGGCTTCTGCGAGCAGATTCTTGAGATGGCATCGGGATATTGTGCTCTTTGAAGAAGTTTTTAGTGCATTCTAGTCTCAGTTTGTGCGACGGTATTCCAGCAGCAATGAAGAACTTTACAACCGAAGATTGTTGAGCAGTTCTTGACATGATCATCTTGATATGTGTGACGTCTTGGAAAGATTTCAATTTTGTCTGATGTCGTTGAGTCTTACGATGCTGATCGATCAATTGGCACTTGATACCTTTAATATTTGTATAACAAAGAATACATCTAACGGTTGAATCCTCGACAAGAAATTCGTTAGGGAACGTCTGAGCGTACGTAATGAAAGCTGTCATTGTAAAAGAAAGAGCCTAAAATTCTTATGTAACATTTGTTTACTAAAGAGGTTTGTGAGCACGCTATTATAACAAACACTGAAAGGTGTCAATGGAAAAGCCTATAAAAACCCTTCTGTTGAAGACTAACCAAAGAATAACAAAGCCGGTTTTAAAGAATATCAAAATGAATTACTAATGCGATGATTCTCATTAAAAAGATGAATTGATTTTATTGGCTGTTGATCAAAACAACCAATCAGAATAGAGCAGTGAAGTGGCTAACGAAAATATTACATCAGTTTGAAAAATATATTACCTATAATTACATTTATTACAAATATTACATTTCTAACTTTTTTACCTTGGCCTAGAAAAGTTTTGAATGCATATTTCAGCGTTTTGAAACCCCACAAACTCCCAAAAAAAAAATACATTTTATTACATTGGGTTGCTCTAGGGATGAGGTATTCTTTGAGAAGACATGGCATCCGGCAGGTTGGTTGAGTCGAATATTAATGTTAAATTGTGTGAAGCAATCGAAATATTGCCCTCCATTCTCATGCCACACAAAAAAACAGGTTCACTAACCTTGGATCGCGGACCGACCTTATCAGTGGTTCAACTACTAAAGTCAAGACTCTCTCAAAACTGAAAAAAATATGATTTGCAAACGTCTTTGAACAACAATTAACAAAAACTCTCCGGACAAAGAACACATTTTTCTTTAAATCGAGTTTCATAACTGAGTCCGGGTCTTCACATGAGGGGTTGAAATGGGGAAGGAGGGTTTGAAACTATTCAAAAGTAAACTCGTTTAAAGAAGGGAAGATATCGGAAAAGAAACAAGAAATTGTAATTAGGAGGAAAAATCCTCTACGCCACCCCTCCTTGAAACTTATGTCTTTATTGCTATATTTAAAATATAAAGTTATAAACAAAATATGTGGGCGACAAAAACAGTTTAAAGAATAGATTTTAAGTTTCTAATTATTTTTTGATATAAATTCTATTATAAAAATTATCTTCAAAAAATCCAATTGAAAGGCCATAAGAATTTTACTCGTAAAATAAAAGTTTTATAGAATATATTATGAATATTTCTAAATTTTGTACAATAGGAAGGTTTCCTAGCGCATCATTGTAGATGTGAACGAGGGACTACCAATCGACGGAATAATTGTAACGATGCGAGGTTTTGACGATTCAGGATTGGTTGGATCATTCCCTTCTTCTAAAGAAGTTCTCAAATTATCTTTCAAAAGTCAAAAAGCAGCATTCCCATCCGAGTGTTCTGTCGATAAAATGCGGACTTACCAGATAAGTTTGTGCCAAGTGAATACACTGAGACATGCCTTTGTAGAGGGGTAGATCCTTCCTAAGAGACATTAGAGAAATTAGACGATGAGCCAATGTATCACAACTATGCCGGTTCACTAATGCTCAAACACGATCAAACGGCCAGTTTCGGTCTTCTTGCAGGCTCAGTAGATATCGGCAAACAATCGTACCCAGTTTACACTAGATATGCACTGCATATGCAGAACTTATTGAAATAGCTGTTAAAATTGTTGTTCACCGAATAATCAGTTACAAATATTATAACCTATCAGATAACCGATTATTAACCGGTTTATGTTTATAATCAAGAGAACGATACACAATATATGAACGCTTAGTCTTCTATTGAATTCGCTATTAGAGTGTTCAAATATTCTGAATATTGAGTATATCATTAAGTCTTCAAGGGTTTTCAAATTTTAGAAACTTTTGTGGCTTCTGTACGCATTGTAATAAATGAATTTGATATATTCTAGATCTAACCGTTTCGCATAACGGTTACTAACCAATGGTTACAATACAGAAACCTTTATTAATCGTGTTTCGACTTTTGGTTAGCTGATAATATCATCCTGATATTGAGTAAGAGTCGGCTATGAAACTCAATTCAAAGAAGCCTCATCGTTGGGTTGAAGCGTTATGACCTTCCTAGATCAGATCACAATCTGAACTCTTTCATCAGCTAAGTAGAGAAAACTGTAATTAGTCAGAGGTTAGAAGTAAAAAGGATTATATTCTGAAAAAATAGCTATTAATTTGAAAATGCTCTCATTTTTAGAAATTTGATCATAGCAAGGCTTTTTATTTATTTATTATTTATCTATGATGTAAAAAGACAACGAGAATCATTAAAAAATAATATTCATCATTATTCTATTTCAATCCGAGTCTACATCTCAATGGTAGCATCGTCAGTGTACGAGTGTGAGCGGTTTGATCTGCACTTGTACGATATCTATAAAATATCCTTTTTGTCAAACAGATGGAGAATATGAAATATTCGAGTCTTGAATTCGGAATATCGAATGCCTAAATATGGTTCATGAATAATACGTGCTAAGTTATTACTAATAACGCATTTCAATTAAGCATTATTTATGTAATATTAATAGTAATATATTTAGTCTATTAATTTCAACACGTTTCATTCAGGAAATTAGGTATATTTAAATCGTTGGCGGAATTGTAAAATTAGGAAAAATGAAATATCTGTTCTTTTCAGTTCTTATAATTGGTATTCTTTGGCAAGAGGTTTCTCAAGCTCGACTTACCGTATTCAAAGGGGACAGAGTTCAACATAATGAGTACCCGTTCATGGCCTTGTTGAAAGGAGAAAACTCTATCTGTACTGGGTCCTTGGTGGGAACCTACCTCGTGTTAACCGCTGGCCATTGCGTCTGCTCTCAAGATCCAATGATTGGGGTGAGCAAAGTTTCATTTTCAAAGTTTTATCTCGATTCAAAATTCAAAAAAGCATGGTCATATTCTTCAACGCATATATTAACGTATTTAACATGACTAAGTAATGCTTGGTAAGCATGGTTTACTTTCATCAGTAATAGTCAAAGAAAGAGATTCTTTTTTAAATCTATTTTTAAATTCATTTTCGTAGCAAGTCATGAGTTAGCACCAAAAAATATCTAATGCTATAATATCCACAGGCCATTTTTGGACACGATAGTGCTTCGAGTGGCGGTACAGGTTTCATGTTCAAGAACACCTATATCCCAAGGGAATATGATGACCTTTGTGTTCGTAGAAACACCGATCCAGGATTCGATACAGTTTCCGCTGCTGATGTAGCTATCGCATCTCTAGAGGGTGAACCAATGACACTTAGCGTAATAGGCATTATTCGTGTTGAGTTGAACAAATTTCCAGGTATCGGAACTCATGTTATAACTATCGGTTACGGTTGTGACGAGAGTGTCTCTGAAGCCTCATTGAAAGCCAAAGTTTTGAAAGTTGGACATGTCTCTATTACAGAATGCCCCCCTAGCCCAGATTCCTACCTACAACCCATTTGCATCAGAAGGTCTGCAAGAAATATACAACTTGTCGATAGGGGAGATTCAGGTGGTCCCCTCCTCCAATTAGATAAAATTACTGCAATCGCTGTGGTATCTGGAGGATATCAGGACGGTGTTCACTTCTACACAGTATTCGCGAGATTAGCGGCTTTTAAAGATTTTCTAGAAGATTTTCTAGAAGATTTCTTGAATGAATAAATAATTACAATATTCATTATCTGCAAGTTCTGACATTATAACAGAAGAAAAAGAGTAGCCCTTGAAACAACAATAAGTACTATTCTTTACAAAGTACTTACGAATCACCAATTATAGGCTGAATATGCCAAATGGCTCGCAGAGATATTAAAACCAATCAAATATGATCTCTGTAAGCAATACTAATTCACTGATTCTTTTGAATAAAATTGAACAGGTTAATGTACATTGTACACAACCAAAATAGAATTTAGTTTGATGCAAAATCCCGTTTCACAAACGTCTCACTCAAAGAAGTTTTTCAATATGTTTGCTGTTATGTCGAAATCTGGTTTTTTCACACATTTACTCCAATTATATAATTCTTTTTAGTTAAGTTTATTGTAAATCTGAATTCATATTTTGAGTGTTATCTTCAATATTATTATTAGCAAATTATTCCTAACTGATATTATATTCTCTACCTTTTTATGTAAAATTTGACTAATTTCTTCGCCTTCCACATCAGAGCTGATTGTACTCAAACATACAGCATTGAAATATGTTTCATTATTTGCTTCTTGTCTACTTTTATTTAATTCCTCGTCATTAAAGTTAAAATCCTCATTAACCCTTCTACACCCAGGTATAGTAAAAATCAAAAAAATTTTTAATAAATTTTCTAGCTGTAGGCATATAACTAGGAATTTTAAAATTATTTTCGGTTTAGAAGTTTGTCTATGAATTTGGGTCTGAGATTGAATCAGATTAATCTTTGACTTGTTTCTTGATATAAAGCTTTATGAGATGGTCTTTCTAATAAATTCATGAACATAATTGCAAAC
>KL567302.1:2900-30818 GCA_000715275.1 Gyrodactylus salaris
ACCAATGAAATTCGCTCAAGTTAATTTCAAGCAATTCATTCTCCTAGGTATGAGTCATTGTTTCCTATACTCTTACTGGTATCCTGAGTGTTGGCCCAACACTGGTTAGTAACCGGTGGTTACTATTCAAGAACTGAGTTTTTACTAAAATTTACAAGAAAGTTATTATTCAATGGGGCACTACTTTTTGATTTTACCTCTTTTAGATCGCGCATAATCGTCATCTAGTCGAAATTTCACTAGGAACTGTGTTATTTTATTTTTTTTTCAGATGGAAACAGGCCAAAATAATCGTATTCAAATTAATTTGAACTAGCGTCAAAACTTAAACCGTGATTTTCTCGACTATCTTAAGATTTTGTCAGAGATAAGAGTAATATTTGGGAACTACACGAAAAAATGCTATCCTTTGGAAGAAACGTTCTTAATTAAAGCCTTTTGTTAGGAAGATGTGACTGATGCGCGATATCTAATTAAAAATTTGCCAGAATTTCGAAATCTAAACGGAGAATATTTTTCAAACATCTTTAGGATTTGCCTGAACAGAATATATCGATATTTCCAATCAGTAGCATTTAAAAGGCAAGAAAATCGATGGCGGTCGTTTGAATTTATTTTTATAAGAATTTTTAACACCTCGGAGTTTCGACCATAATAGAAAGATTTAAAGCGCACAAAAGATAGAAATAGCCTCGAATTACTTTTTCATCATAAAATTGAGCAATCTTATTTTAAAAAGAAGTGCCCTATTATTCATATTCGTATCAACTTAATACCATTCACACTTGATACAAATCTCAATCTAAGGTGTAGGGAGTTACGTAAAACCTTTTGAGGATCTCCCTGCGTTTAATCGATTTCCAGTAACTAAATTCAACTCTAACTGGTAGTCAACGATCCCAGTCAAGGTTCAGGGGCCACTTTTTTTATTGACAGGGTATCGAAATGTTTACAAAATATGCAATTAACTCTGCGGATGGCAACCGAATTAGGATCAAAATTATATTAATTTGCAAACCTGCAAGGGGGTAATGTAGACCTCGTTGTCATGGTGAATTGTAGTAAACAAAACACCTTGGCTACTAATTGATGACCTCTAATTCAAGATTTGATCGAGAATTTTCTGCTTCAATTTTAACGTTGTTGTTTATTAAATTGATAATTTCTTTTACTGAAGACGATTATTGTTTCAAGATAAATTTACTTGATAATCATTTTTAATTTTATTTTGTATTTTAGATTATTTTTGGGTACAAAAGGGACAAGTTCCCCCTGCTATTACAACTCCTCCATTGTAATACTACTCATGAGTAAAAAATAAATTTCATTGAAAATTTATGATCTGGATTGAAATATTTCAAAAAGCAGTAGGTTGGTAGTCTTGGAATTTTGTATTTGTCCACCGAAATGATTAAAATTATATTATGGCAAATTTTGGCGATATTTCTTAGAGATTGAAGATTTTTTCCATTATGGCCTACTTTCTGAACATTAATTTTAGTTCTGAATCCCCTTCAAAGTCGCAGTTAGAACTATAAAACGTTTAGTTTCGTATGTAGATAACTCTTGAAAATAATTCCTAGATAATTTTTAAGTCAACTTATTCATATTTCAGATGAAAATTATATTTTTCTATTTACGCCATTATTTTTACAGAAAATAGACATTTTTATCGTCAAATTATGCGTTTTATTTGATAGAAAATATATAATTCCACTCTGGACGGTACAGGGAAATCAAAGTTCCTTTGTTCAGTAGTCTTTGTGTGGTTTTACTAACGAGTAGTACACTCTCATGCAGTGTCCAAGGTAATTATTTTTCATTAAAATTGGACCTTTAGTCAATATCTACTCCTCAGAATCATTGTGATAAAATAATATTGTTTAAGAAAAATCTTTGCTTGATTCTTTACAAAGAAAATGTTGCAGAAAACGTGTTTAAATCTTGGTAAAAAAAATAGATTTAATTCGAGGGTTGATAATTTATATCTGCCAAATACTTATCAATCGCCGGATTAACTGACAAATATCCCATGTAAATACCGAAGGCGAAGCCAATAATGAAGAATAAAGCGTTCAAGAGATGACATGATTTATGCTCATCTTCCTTTTTATTTGGCGGCAACATCCTGTAATTGATCCTTCTAGATCTCCTGTGACTCCTCCCACTATCCATGGTCTTGATTTGTTCCGTTATCACGCTGTCTCTAAACGTAATGCTTCCACTGGTTTCTTTTTTACAATCAACCTGAGTTGGAGTTATATTTCCTTCCTGTGACTTTACATCTGAAGAGACATGTTCGATTCCTTCCTCGATAATATCTGGCTTGTCTATTTCAAGAACCATATTTGAAAAAAAGTATTTCAACAATGAAATTGTAGAATAATCAAAGAAAAATATTATTTTTTTATAGATGTTTATTTTTTATTCTCTTGAACAGATTGAAATTCAGCGCTTTTTTTTGGCTGATGCAATTATTTACCCTTTGCAATCTTACCGGCGTAGATTGAAATCACTCGAAATAGGAAGCGATTTCCAAGATAGGCGCCTATAATAGCTCCGATAAAGTATATCACTTGGTACATAAGGAACTCATACCTTCTATGGTAGAGGTTGTATTTTTCTAGGATAATTTTCAACTTGGACGGCCTCTCTGGAACCTTTGCTTCAATCTTTTCAGGCACCTGTTCAGAACTTCCTTTATACATTTCTTTTTCTAGAATGAATTTGTAAAGAAAAATATTCTCGCTCTCTTTTGATAATTATAATAATATTCTTAAAGAATTACATTTATATTTGCTGTGTTACTCTGATTTTATTTTCTCTACAATAACTGTTCCAATTCTAGTTCTTAGAAACAATTCAAAGAAGGGCTCAGATATTGCGCCAATTGCAATGCCGACTACAAAAAAGAAGATGAAAGCCTCGAATCTTTCACGTTTGGTCGTGTGTAGAACATCTCGTGAGAAGCTCATATGTTTTTATCAATGTTTCTGAATGAATTTGTTCAAATCGCTCATATTCAGATCTTTTTATTGAATTTCCTTAAAATCAAACGTAATTCAAATGCTGAATAATCGGTCTCTCTCGATGTTGAAATATGATATTGAAAGGGGGTCTTAATCTATACAAATTATGATCTGACTAAAACACCAATTGCACCAATTAGAATCAAATTGAATATTCCGAGGGCTCTTACGGTAAGAGTCTTACCTTTTTCCTAAAGATGAAAATAATAGTTAGCTATTTTCGAACCAGTTTCAGAGTACAGCATTTTTCACTAATAACAGTGACACGCTGTATTTTCAGATCAAAACATTATAGCTGTATAACTGCCATTTAACAAGAAAACAATAGATATTAAAAGGCCAGCCTTTGTGCTAATTAACGAGTCTCTATCCAACACGCATACACTCTCTGTGTGTATGCTATCTCGACACACACAGTTAGCTGTGTTGACACTAATTTTTCAACTTTTCATACGCGAGTCTCTTCAACACGTTTTTCTTGGAACTTCATGTTCCCAATGGATGTACACTGTTGGAGACGTCTCCTCAAGTAGACTCACTCGATCTCTGCTATGACACTTATTTCGTTCTCAACTTGTAGTTTGTTGCTAGGGTAAGGGAATATTTCAAAATAACAGATATTTTTTCTTTCTATAGATTTTTTTTCCTAATTTCTTTCGTAAAGGCACGAAAATGGGATATCATTGACAAGAGAAAGTTATAATTTAAAAAATCTATCAGATTACATCTTATTTTCAAAACGGAGTAATCTCATCTCAAAGAGGGTGGAATCGGACCCAGAAAAGGGGGAATTTTGGGAACAATACTCCACGCCACCTCTAAAGCTTGACACTTTCTAACTGATTAAAATTATATATCTAGCGGGTTATTTATTTAAAAGGGAAGGTTTTTCCACCACCGAATCATATAGCTCACACCTTTTGGTGTCAGCTGTCAGAATTGTTTAGAAATAAAACAAATCTTCTTATCATTTTCTTGATACAAGATCAAATTATGATAAGTCTTCCTACAAAGTGTGTCAAAATGTGCCTGTTATATATTGTTAAACATGAGTAGTATTTAAAAGTAATTAAGATTTTTAAAATACGTTTAATTAATATTTCTTCTTATTCCATGTTCATTTATAGTGAGTCTTGAGAGAAAAATGAATATCTTCAATCAAATATCAAAACTTCTTACAATCATTCAAAGATAAATTGGAAATATTGAATGATGGAGGAACCTAAGAGAAAAGCAAATCCATCAACTCTAAAGGAGGTAGTCAATTCAGCCAAACAGCTCACTCTTCAAGATATAACTCATGTTCTAACTTATGGAATATATTTTGGATTTTCGGCATTTTTAATAATTAATCTAATTAACAAATAATAAACGCAACGTTCAAATATTTCAGCTTTATTCAATCCCATATTTTAACATGTGAATACTTGGTAGTAATATGCTCATTATTAAAAAAATTGTTTGTGTCGTAGAAAATATATTGCAAATAAAGAGAAAAAATAGTATATAAAACCTTTCCTCGTCGTTCAACGATAAAGTGAGTATAAGTTCATAAATGCAAAGCCTATTATGAATCCGACAAGTAGCGCAATTATCACTTCATAGCATACGATTTTCTGAACTCTGATCATCAGGTTCGACTTCTGAGGACCATCCTTTTTGTTTTCAGACATTTTAAAATAAAAAGTGACTAGATTTTTATTCAATGATAGTATCAGTTTTTTTATTGTTTTCATTTGTCAATAAATATTGAGCTCTCTACTTGTAAGTAGTAAGTATACATTTTTGAATACTATTAATTGTTGTGTTTATTACTTTAAATGTAATTTTATGCTCAATTTATTACCTTGAATAAAGTCACACTTTAACTTCTAGAAAAACAAGATTTTCGTGGAATAATTTCTGAAAGAAGGCATCTTTTGAAAACTTGCAATCTGACTCATCGGTTATTGAAATCACCTGTTCCCTACTTGCCAATAGGAGGTGAGGTTATTCTTGGCTTCTGCTCAACACACACGGTTTTTATTATTGTGAAATAATTATCATGAATAAATGAAAATTGCATTGAAAAAATAAATATCCGTTTCAACATGGCAACATGAAGTTATTCTTCCCTACCCATGTTCTTGGGGAATACACTTTAATTTTTTTACACTCTTGGATATTCTGGGAAAAAAAACTAAATTTGACACTGAACAAATACAGCGGAATAATTTTTCTCTTTTCTTCTCCATGTTGGTGATTAATGACTCTATACAACATTAATCTTTCAAATAAGAAATACGCGTGACTAATAGTTGGGAGAAAAAAAAGTATGAAAAATGTAATTAGAGTACAGGATTCTATGCCGTTACTTATTTTAACTGTTTTTTTATATCTGGTATTAGAATTCCAAAAGTCAACTTTTCTCTTACGCTAATTATTTGAATTTTGAAAAAGAACCCTCTGTGACACACAAACTTTGACGCTTTGTAGATCAGAAAAGTAGTAGAGTCTGGTATCATGTTGCACAGGATATGGCGTCACAATGTTAGAATATCCTCTAATTGTTTTTTCAATTTAAC
Source organism: Gyrodactylus salaris (assembly GCA_000715275.1). NCBI lineage: Eukaryota > Metazoa > Platyhelminthes > Monogenea > Gyrodactylidea > Gyrodactylidae > Gyrodactylus > Gyrodactylus salaris. The sequence continues at coordinate 8,494 of KL567302.1, forward strand.
ATAATAATCCTATCAGCTGAAAATATTCCCAGCTCATAATAGGTTTCGATATTTTAAACATAATTTAATAAAATGAATATTCTGTATTGTTAAAATATAAAATTTGTAAAAATGTAGATCTTATTCCTTAGAATGGTATTTTAAAACAATTTTAAACTAAATATTTGTAGTGGCTAAATATAACTTTTACACCAATTTAAAAAATCAACAAACTCTAAGGTGCTGGAAATATTTTCATAATGAATACTCAGACTAACAAGTATGAAAATATTTAGTTTACTGCGATTCTCTATGACTTTCAAGCCATATCGAAGTGGAATTTTTTTCACTACTGATAGACTGCTTTATCTGGAATTTCTTTTTCAGTGCTCTACTGTGCTCACAGTTAGAAAGATGAAATCTCAATCTTGATTTATCCAACATGACAATAATCCGAGAAAGGTACAAAAATTCTCAAGTCATGAGATTTGTGTAATTTTGCCTGGGTAATTTTTACAAGGAAGATGTTAGTTAAATTCTCTAATATTTCATAATTATAATGACAATTCAAATATTTAAAATATTACCTCTTCTAGATCCAATTTTGCGGGTGGGTCACGTGAAACTAAGGGGAAGAAATAATTCGCAACCGTCTTTTAGAGACAAAAGGTTTTTTTGTATTCCTTGCATATCAAGACTTTCTTTACCTCGTAAAACTATAATTCAAACAGTTTTCAAATACAAAATTTAGACTTTTTAAATCCTATTTTTATTCCGTGTCTCAAAGATACCATAAGAACAAAATTGCCTACTTGATAGTATGTGTCTTGAAAATTTTCATTACTTGAAAAATTTCTTGCGTAATTAATAATTTCTGATTACTTTCTCTCGTTCAAGAATAACTCAGACAAAAGAAGTTGCTTTCTCTTTTTGATTCTCATAAAAAAACAGATCTAATTTGCGCATCAATAGAAGTCGTATCGATTCTGAAAGCAATCTCTTCTGTAATCAATCTTTTTCCAATTACGGCCTAGAATGACACTCAATTTTATTCTGCATTTTTTTTGACCAAATTTTTCTTGCAAAAATTCATGCAAAACTTTATATTGAGAAGCGAATCGAAACTATAAACATGAAATCGGTATTTTATAATATTTTAAATACAGATATGAAAAAAAAACAATTTTTGCGGTGTCCTTATCATAAGGGGTGTAAATATCACATTTCTTAAACTTTGGGTGCATTTAGAATCTACATGATTAAAATCATTAATATTTGTTGCTGTTGTTAGAATCCTAAACGGGTATAAAAGTATGATTCTAACGCTGGATAATATATACTACAGATCTCTCCCCTGCCCAAGGGAATATTTATACAAGAGTTCATTGCACTTTGATAAGGAGGAAAAGTTGATATTTTATGTTTCAGACTGCCAAGTACATTCTGGAATGAAAACTCTCTCCAAGTCTGAAATGGCTCAATTTTTTTCTCCTCTACGAAGAAATACGAAATAATGAGTCAATTTTTTTGAGAACGTATGTTACTGTCCTCAACTTCAATGAAGAATCAAATTGCTCTGTCCTAAACGCAGCTCTCTTTGTCATTACATCTCACTAGAAGGCTCATAACTCCAACAAGAGGAGTGATAGGAATATTCAAACTAGCAGTAACTAATTAAAGCTTCCGAATGGTATCACTTTTGCACCTCAATAATATTAGGTTTCGAAAATACGGCTGTTTGAAATTTGCGCGCGAAAATAATTTGATTTTTTTCTCCTAATTTTGAATTTTCTTAAATCTAGAAACTGCTACAATGTATAACTTTTCTAATTCACATTCGAAATTGTTCAATTTTTTGCCTTTGTAAATTGCTCATTGAATTATATGCCAAGTTAAAAATATTTGATCTGGTAACTCAGATCTCGGAAAAATTTGAGGTTTAAGATTTTTGAAAAATGTTCAAGACAAAAAAGTTTTTTGAATTCGCCTCACTAATTTATCTGCAACAAAATTCTCAAAATGCTAAGTTTTTCTATGATTTTTTTGTAGAAAAACACTTCTTTTTTAGATAGAGCTGTGATGAATCACTTTTTTTGTCCAATTTTTATGGAAAATGAGTTTTTGATTATCTCTGAATACAAAAATAAACTTTTGGTTAATCAAACCATTTTTTACTTATGAGTAGTGCTTATCCAAAAGATAATTGAGGTCACTTGAAGAAATATTTTCATTGAATTTGTATTCAGCAACCTCCATATTTCTCAAAACTGTGAGATCTGGATAAACCCTTTTTCAATTAGCAGTGGCCTAGGGAACAGTTTATAATCCCTTCTAGCCTAAGTCCTACCAGGAACATTTTCTTCAAGGCATATAAAAAAGTGTCTTGTGTTATAAAGTTACAACAGTGGGCCTAGAAGGGTTATATAGAAAATATCGTCCACCAATTCCGAAAGTTTGAGGCCAATGATACCAAGATCGATTTTTGTCTCTTGTTTAAAAAATACAAGAAAATCGAATTAAATTTTTTTTTCAAATTTCAAATAAATAAGCCTGTATTGTTTTTGAATCAAAAACTATCAATCAAGCACAATTATTCTGTGCACAATTGAACGGATCCAGGTTACACAACGCCATGGTGTAATCAATTTGAAGACTTAGACATGCGTCAATTTTATAGTTATTCCTTCATTTTATCTCTCTGCCTACCTTGGCTTACAAATTAGGCTGACTTTCTTCTTCGTTTAAACAAAAAGCCCTTCTCTACACCTTAGACTTTCATGTTATTGCTGATGACGAAGTCTTATGTCCAACTTATTTGAAAGAGAACATATTTTTTATTAGTTTTGAATGAATTCACTTTAGCAATACTGCAAATATAGGCGTTTTATGAGGCTATCAAGAATTTGATGATAAACATTTCTCTCTGGGCAATTGGGTTTAAAAAATGTCTTACCTACTAGTCAGTAGATGCTAGTAGTAAAAAATTTCATTGGTTTTCTTGAATAATAAAAGCTGTATTTATAAAAAGTCTATTGGGATTTAATGATTATTTTTTTAAGAATCTATTCCTAAAGACTTGATTATGCCTTGTACTTTTTCGAGATCAGAAGCAATTAGTAAAGAGATTAACAACTGGATCAATCCAATTCTCAGGGGCTATGTTAAGTTGTTTATGCCTTTGTGTCATGAAAAAAACATATTTCTCAAATTCAGATTTCAATTTTGAGTTTTTCTCGTATGGAGTGTTTGGTAGCAAATTTTCATTGGCTTGCTAAATTAAGAAATTAAAACAGCCAATGAGAATCGTTCAAAAAAATATTTTCTACCAAACTTATAGGTCAAAGAGAATATTATTAATGCAAACTTTTATATGCAAAAGTACTTTCTTTTATGCCGTAAATATGTTTAAAAATGCCAGCGATCAACCAGCTTATTTGGGCACGCATTGTTCTACCTTCCTAGGATAAAAGCATTGTTTTTAAATAAAAATAATAATGTTAAAAATAAACCAACATTGTATTTTTCCAACAGAAATACATAAATCTCATATTCTTTTCACATGACTCATCGCCTCTAATAAGACACATCAAGATTAAGAAAGAGCTATGTTTTTAGTGAAAAAAATAATGTATTTATGAAGAGTACATTTCTTCTCGTTATTAAACATAAATCATTCCAATGAGCCGTACTTATCAACTAGCAGAAATATTCTTGTGTGAAAAATACTTTTTTTTTCTAACATGTAAGAAGAGAATATTCAATTAATTCTGTTATAATTGCATGAATTGCTCTAAATAATTAATTTTGAACCTTTCTCTGCGCTTCTCATTCAAAATATTATCTGATGCAGCATTCTAAGTGTATTGTACGTGGAGGAAGACGTTATTTTTATGATATTTATCAAATATCTTGTAAATTATTCAAATTCATTGCCCATCAGATAAGTTTCTGCCAAACAGGGACCTTAGAGTCCATCCGCCTAAGAATTCTCGCCAAAAATGGCAGCAGCGCGTTAATATTAATTCGCTAGCTAGAAATCAAGAATCTAATTTTTCTAATTTCTGATTTTTGAATTGAAATCAGAATCTGGGATCCAACTTTTTGGAAGCAGAAAACTGCAATGAATTACTTACAAGGTGAAATGTATTACAATAAAGATTCTTGTAACTCTCTTATAATGATACTGATTTGGATAATCAGCTAATTTATTCTACCTTTATAGATCATGAGATGTTGTAATGTTATTTTTTTCACAGGAAATAAAACGATCGAAAATAAGTATAATTTGGGGTAATTAAAAATGTCCCGTTAATTACGAATACATCGAATGGATCTTCGGAGTTGATTGAAGGTGTTGTTTTTTTACTTTCCATGTTATTTCACTGCTTGCTAACTAATTATATATGTTATACTGTAACATCGTTACAGTATATTTAATGAATAAGGAATTAAGATTCATTAAATTTACTGGAATCTTACGGTAACAATAAAAAATATATTTTAGACCTTTTTACGGCCATAGTGTGATAATTTTCACATTATCATTAGGGCACCCAAAAAGCATTGACAACAGAATAACTGTGGGTTTTTCATGCAAACAGTTTGAGTGAGATAATTTTTTGTTCTAAGCGGCAATTTTAATTAAAATAAATGAGTTTTCACTATTTTATTGAAGAGGCTTCTCATTTTAATTTGTATGACGCTATTTATATCATTATTTTATAAAGCATATTTTGAGATAAAATAAAAGATATATGCTCAAAATAAAGCATATTTTCTGGGCGCTCTAATTATCATTTTAGAATAATGTTCTTGTGTATCCAAATAAATAAGATATATGTCAGAGAGGAGGTTAGATATTTGGTCCTACAGGATCTCTTATATAAGGAGATTAAAAGTTTTTTTTTCTTCATTCCATCTCGAGATAATCTACGATGGAGAACTTTTCTACTTTGATGAAAATCTTTAAATTACTCATCAAATCAATTATCAAAGACTATGAAATCCTTGTTTGGAATGTACTTTTAAAGGATTGAGAGAAACAAGAAATGCTCAATCTTATCATGGCAATTATAAGCTCATTATAAATTTCGATTTGTATTTGGAAGGCTAATCAATAGACAATCAAAGAAATAAATTATATTGAGATCATGATCCTTCATGATTTGTGATGTAAGCTGAATGGTAATTTGGTATATAAATCAACTGCAAATTGATTAACACATTTTTTCATAAAAGTGGTTCATTGTGGTTTGTTCAACATCACTCGTTTTTTTCTACTTATGAGTAGTTTTTAAGCATACTACAAATGCTTTGTTCTTGAGGGGATTGTAAATATTAAAAAAAAACTTTGTTTTCTTGATTTTTTAATAAATGAAAGCTTTTCTAACTTGAGAATAGAGTGTCAATCATCAAAGAAGGCAGGTTGCAGTAATCTGATCGGCCTAACCCCGAGAGGATTTAATTCAGAACAACTTATTCGATGATTCTTGAAAAATAACAGCCTATAAACAAGGAAATAAGTCCTACTCCAAAACATGAGGTTAATATTTTTTTCGAATGGGAATATGCGATTTCTTTTTGTATCAGAGATGTAGTCCATTAATTCTTGACTTTCCTCAGAACATAATGCAAAGTAATCAAACTGCGTAGTTTATGACAGATTGTTAACGTTTCAACTCTACCGAAAAAAAACAGAACCAGAGGGAAGAAACAGATATTAGTCATATTTTCAACATGCTTTTAGGAATTATTTGAACAGAGCGTAAATAACAGTGGTATATCTTTTTTAGTTATTATTTCTCAAATTGAGATTCCAATACTAATGCGGTATGTGAAATAGATCGTGATCATCACAATACTTGATAATATCGCGATTTGCTCACATTTGAGTGCACTTTTTCTGCTAGCTTTTGTACTTTTGTTTGAGGAAATTGTGTTTCAATTCGAAATCAAAGTGTGTACCTTAACGTGCAACTTGAAGATTTTCCCCATAAATAATTACATACCACTTGACAAGGGACTCGATTCGCATCGTTTATTCCTCGAGAATCGTTATCAAAATGCATTTCAAAAGCATCTCAAAGGATATAGCAAGCCTTCCAAAAGTCTGCTCCTTAAAGCGCCATCAGTGGCCCTAATGAAAACATATATTTTTTTGACATAAGGTATGTACTAAGAGAATTGGGAGCTTTTAAATCTTGACGATTGTGCATTCTCTGAGTAGAGACGGTTATTCTAAACATTTTTTAAATAAAAAAATGCATTTTTTTCTATTTTGAATATCCCATCAGATGTTTCTGATAGTTTAATGAATGAATCATATTGATGTGATAATTCATCACAAAAGTATTAAATTTGTTATTTAAGAAAGGGTTAGAAAATACATTGACAATAAGACTTACATACACAATATTTCAAGAGTACATGTTGCTACTCTTTTTCAAGTGTAACAATAACCATTCATCTTATCCGAGTCTCTAGTACTTTTGCAAATCAGAAATTCAAAATTAAATTCTGTCAAATGCGAGAGCCTTCGAGTGGAGGCTGCCTTGATATGAAAGAAGAGAACCTTCATTCTCAAATGAATTAATTATCTATAGGTCTTTTTCTGTGTACTATTAACAAAAAATGTAGAGAAATCACTTTTATTTTGAATTTTTTTCTCTGTAATTAAATTTATTCTTGGCTCTTCTTCTTTGCAAGAGAATCTTTCAAATGAACATAGAAATGCTTGTGCATTTTAATTAATTCATATTATACGTCATGTTCTCGACTTGATTCATTCAGATTTCTTTGCACTGTATCTTTTATTGAAATTCACACGCTTGCAATAACGGATCGAAGTCTTACACTTGGAGTGTTGATTGAAAATAAAAAATTACATTTTTTTCCTAATTTAATCCTGAAATAATTCATTTTTTCAATTTCATGATTTTTTAATCCATTTGAAACCACTAATAGAAAAGAGGATCTTCTATAAAATGTTTTTTTTTTTTCATTTTTTAGTAGGTTAATAGTTTACAAATATTGTTTCTTCAAATTCCACATTTTTTCAATCTGCTGACGTATGTGGGACATATAGAAATCTTGAATTCTTTTATGAAAAATAACAATCAAATCTAAAATAACCATGTTAAATAGAGTACTGCTCAAATCATCAAAGTTTACACACACTTAGGGAGACAGTTAGCTTCTACTATGCGCCGAGTAGTAATTTTAAAGATCACATTCGGTGATTATTTTCCAGATTCAGTTTATTTAAAAGTTTTCTCAGTCATACAATTGGTATTTCAACTTATACTAACATTGTATCCTCCAGTTGAGACAGGATTTTAGAAAAAATCGGTGTGTGCAGATTCTACACTGTAGAGAATTAATTCAACAAAATGCGTGAATTTCAAGCAGTGGCCGATCTCAGTACTGAGGTATACAGAAATAGAAATCATCAGACTTGTAAAATCAATCTAAAATTTGCATCCGAATATTATAATCTCGACTTGGTTACATTTAGTGACAACAATGAATAGCGTTTACCTAATAACTCTACACTAATGGGTACAGCAGAATGAGCTGTTGCGTACATACATTTCCAATAAAAACCTCAGCTGACAAGATAAGTGCAGTTTCATACATTTAGATTAGTAGATAAGTCGACATTAGTTTGTAAAAATATTATTTTGACAAAGCAGCTTTCATACAATTTATCGATATCAAGAGGTGATATTCTCTTTAGCATGTCTGACAAATTCTAGAGACAGTTAATCCCAAGGCCAGATACATACATTCTAAGAAATTGCAATTTTTCAGAGTTACCCAAAACACTGAACTTTCTCTCATAAGTGAGAGATGATAGTATTTCCGTGTAGATTATTGTAGCCATTTCAAAATACGCTGGTATTTATGGCAAAATTAAATAAAGCCTTAGACATTTACAGAACATGAGTTGAATCGGGAAAATAAAAATCTGGTTTTGAAATTTAATTTCTCACCAGAATTCAAGTGGTAAATTTTTTTGTAAAGAGTCCCTTGAAATAGTTTCGAGTGTTCTTTTCTTCTAAGGAATTCCAACCTCTGCTCTGTGAACTCTTTGTCTACAAGAGAGCAGTCTAAATAATAGGGGGCAATAAAAACCTCTTCATTCGGTTAAAAGTTCAAGCTTTATTGCCTTTACGAAATATAAAAATTAAAGGCTGTTTTCCCTCCCCATGGTACACACAAGGTTCTGCCTTTAACACATTTTCTCTTTTGAGGAAGAAAGTATATATATATTTTTTTATCATCGCGATACAACACCACTTGGACTTGTGTGTGCATTCAAATGAGAAAAAATCAATCAATTATTGACCTCATCTCTCACGTTGCTTTTCCATTCATGTCACTATAGTGATTAAAGTATATTTAGTTTAAGAAAAAAAAATTGGTCATAATGTATGAGCGCTTTTAGAGTAATAAAAATAGCGTTAGTGCATGTTTCTTTTATTATGAGAAAGGAGATAGCTGAACAAAAATATCCACCTGTTTTAATTTGTAAAATTTTTAATATTTTAGGATTTCTCCCTTCATTATCCAGTAGGGATCAGATAACTGGTGGAACATCCAACAGTGAAAGACTTATTAGTACACGATTTTTGCGCAATGATCTCGCCCTTTGATGGCTTCTAGCATAGAAAACAAGAGAAACCCCTCAAAATTTCATTGAAAAATCCCTCCTAAAGGCCTTTGTAATAGCATTTTTAGGAGTTTTGGAGATTGCAGTTCTATGAAAAAAGTCCCTTGGGTTGCTGTACTAATAAGGCTATAAAAAGGAAACTATTCTGTCTGCAAATGTGGGCCTTTTCGTATTGAAATCGGGGCTTTTGATTCAAGAGAAATTGTCTTTCTTCATTTTAGTAGTTTCTTGAGTCACTAGAAATTACTTTGCTAAAATTGATGTTTCCCAGAGTTTGGATAGAGAAGTGTAAAATCGGTATTTTACATTCCAAAAGCACTTCAAGTTTTCAATTTAAAAAAAAACAAAAGAATTACTTATCTCAACATTGAGAAAATTTTACAAAAGAAACAGAAAATGCAAAAAAGTCAAGAGTTACATTTGAAGCTCTGACAGCCTTCAAACTTGAGTAGTGAGATAAGATTACGTTTGAGCATAACAACTAAATGCATATTTACCAATAACCCTGACGGTAATAGTTGACAGCAGTCATTTACCTATCAGGCTTTGGAATCGATAATATAAAAATGTGGTTTCGGGAGCCAAAATATGTGATTCAACAAGAAATATCTATCTCACTACAAGAAGGTATCATTTCTAGTCAACTCCACATGTTTGAGCGTGGTACCAATGCATTCTTTAGCTTGGATGTGAACTCAACGTCTGAGACTCAACATTGATTATATAAAGTCACACTCAATGTGAAAACACACGCTTTAAAGATTGAATAAATTGCTTTTGGTTAAAAAGAAAAATCTCATTGTCTTCAAGCTTTTACTAACCTGTCTCCAATGGTACTGAGTAAATACAGTAAACTATTTTATGATATCTCATTAAATATACTTATCGACTCATATCTCAATAATGAAGCATTATGTTTTTTTCTGCTACACAGACAGTTAATCCAATGTTTATTTTTTTTTCATTTTTGTCTGCCTAAACTAATTAAAAGAAGACAACTTCTTAATAAAGTAGGTGGAATCATGTCTCTTGTTAATAATAACCCGAGAAGGCTGAATAGAACATGAAATATTATATATATATTTAAGGAAAAAATAGTATTTTGTTTGTTCGTTCCAAAGAAATAATACAATTAAAAATTGCTCTCTGATTCTAATTAATAATTGTCTTGATCCCAAAAAAGTGAGGGGCTCCTTTAAAGTAATCCATATTTACACAGAGTATTTTCAAAAGGAGAAAAGGTTGAAACCCTTTGTTAGATAAATAAATAAAACACAACTTGAAGCTGATGTTAGGAGGGTTAGATCTTATCAAAACTGGCCGCGGTAAACATGTTTGAATAAGCCATTGTGTTCTCTTCATGGCCGTAGATTCGATTGTGGCCATTTTGGTCATCAGTCCTCTGATAATAGCTGAGACTATTCTTCAAGTTCTTATAAAGCCCTCCAACTTCATCTTCAGCCCTGTCCATTCTCCGGCCGTTTGAGTAGATGGTCCCATTCAATATCGGACTATAGTACTCGTAGGATTTGGGAAATTTGTGCGACGTCAGTAGACTATTCGTACTTGGCGAAGGAGACCTCAAGGGGTGGGATAGCGACACAAGGGAGGATGAGAGATTTGGGTCGTTAATTTTACGTTGAGCATTTTGGAAATAAATCTGTTGATAAGTGGGGTTGGGTAGTTTGACCGGCATACTCTTTGGTGATTGCAGATCGCTGTGGTGGTCAGTTTTCGAGGAGTTGGAAGGTTTGCCGGAATTCGAATAACCACTGTCGTTGCAGTTTAATGAATCTGTATCGGGATCCTTTGCATCGTAACAGGGGGGCTTGAAGGTCTTGTTAGCCAACACCAGTTCCGGCATATACACGGGATTATTGTTTAAATACATTGTACTAGCGCCGCTGAATACGGGCGATTTTGGTAGAGTATTTATCAACTGCTGAGAGCCCTCAATGCTCGGGCAGTAGATGTAGCTTGCGGAGGTGTGATTTAATCCGAATAGCGAATTCCTCCCGTCAAGATCACAATTATTAATATTATTATGTTGTATGGTATAGTTCTCCCCGAGGTTTGTGTTGTATGGCGCCATTTTCAACAAGACCTGCTGCTTTTGCCTCCGGTAGCAAGTCATGAAGGAAGCCATTAGCGTAATCAGCACAACCAAAATAAACGATGAAAGGATAATAATCAAAATTATTGATCTGCCCCTGTTATACGGTCCGTTGAAGAGAAATAGTTCCCCACTTTTGATTTCCTCACTCGCGTTGGACACAGCAACTAGAATCGGTGGCGCTTTGATTATTTGAAAATCTTCTTCCTCCAAACTTGAACAAAGCGTTATATTCTTTGGCCTCATGCGAAGCCGTTTAGTGGTCAGCTCCGAAGGTTTGAGATTAATCCACTTTCCAGGTAGACATTCAATGTTGACATTCTTAGAGAAATCTATGCTTCGCAATCCTGAGCACTGAGTTAGATCCAAAATCCTCAAACTCTCTCCAATGGATAGGGTGCTCAGATCGATATTTTGCAGTTCAAGATGCTCCAAATTCTTTGGGCATCCTTTCGATAACCACCACTGGTCGAAACTCAGCGAGAGCGGATTATTCGACAGGAAGAGCTGCTTCGGACCGGGGTCGTAAAGAAACCCGGTCAGAGATGAGAACAAGAGGTTATTTCCCTTCAGTGACAAGATCTTCAGTTTGCTCAACTTGTTGAATGCCTGTGCATCAAGCGTTGTAATCTTATTGTTGTCAAGATATATTTCTTCGACCATTTTTGCATTCGCAAAGGCCTCATTGTCAATCCTCTCGATTTTATTCGCGGAAATATCAATAACCATCATTGTATCCACATCGTAGAGTCCCCACTTTGTGAGAGAAAATGAGCTTAGAGAATTATTTTGCAAATACAGCCTTTTAACCTTCTTCAGGCCCAGAAAGCAGCCGGTCGATAGGGTCTCCAAGTTCATATTGTTTATTATGACAATGTTTTCAAGACTCTGAAAGCCCATGCGGTCACTGAAGCCGCTTTCGACCTCTTCAAGCCTCGTGCTAGTAACATTGAAAGTGATGAGGTTATTCTTGTACTCCTGCTCTGATTTGTTAACACCGTTTAGGACCGATAGGACCCTCTTCGAAGTTAATATTCCATCAATAGAATTTTGTCCGAGAATAGTGAATTTTCTCAGGGCGAAACAAGATCCAGATATTGGCATATTCTCCTCCAATTCTCCGTTAATTTCGACAGTTAGAGATTTAATTAGAATCTGGCATTCTTTCTTCGAAGAGTCGCTCGCTGCTCTAATCGGGAAAGAGCAAGCTTCGTAGTCTTTTCCTATGCAGCAATGATAATTATCTCCGTCACATTTACAGTTATAAGGACATGACAATATCACAGTGACTTTGATGTAAATCAACAAGGTTATTATAAGCATAATTCAATAATTCCTCTTGTGAATAAATCCCATTGTAAATAAGTCTCTTGTTCTCCAAACAATGAGATGAATATGAAATATAAACTAAAATACATGTTAAATTACTAAATGAATTACTATTGGATGTACAACGTGATTGGTTAAGGTATACTAATGCATTTTCATTGGTTTGTGAATCAGAAGTAGTCTTATTACTACAGGCACACTCGATTTCAAAGTCTGTCTCTATTTTCTCCCCCTTCCATTCCTCACATGCTCTTTTGAAGGGGGTCTCTTTCATTATTATTCTTACTAGGTGAAAGATTGAATTAACCCCTACCCTCGTAGCTACCATATTGTTGGAACACATGAGTCATACCCTAATGTGTACACTGACGTGCTCTAGATAAGTATCAGCTTTGTGTTCCTCACTTTTTTTTTAAATGAAAAAGATTACATTTTTGATACAGTCTATCAAAAAATGGTATAAATATTACAAAAATGTATTTTATAAGCAGTGATAATCATTTTCTGTATGGTTTTATCCACAAAAGGTTAAATGATAATATCCACTATAGTCTGGGCACAAATACACTATCTAGTCAGACATAAACCATAAATTCTGATTAAACATCAAAGGTTGCAGAACGTTTTTATAAGAAATGCATTTTTGAGACAGATTCAGGAATAATGGTTTAAGCGACCTTTTCTGTGTAGTTTTTTACGCTTGAGACTCAAGTATTGATTGGTTAAACATCGAGCCCTTATTCTCTTTGTTTGAATTTAAAGACCTCTTTAAAAGAAAAAAGATTACTGATCAACTTTTGAACCGAGATGTTGAAATTCATGATTATTCAGTACTAATCTTTGATCTGTTAAATTGAACTATTGTTTTTTGTAATAATTAGAAATGATTACTCAACCGATTATTTTTATTGATTAACCGATTGTTTGTCAAACAGTAAGATGAATATTCAACAATAACTAATCTGACCATCTTAAATTTGAGTATATGATCCCAACCAATAGAATGAGCTCATTTATCCATCTCAATTCTTGTTGGCTGTTCATCGCCATGCTGGAAACTCTACTCGGAAGCAGAATTTTTGTGTGAAATTTAATGATGTCCACGTGAAATTTTTATGGAAATAGTAAACAATTCAGGATTGTTGAATAAAAAGACTCTCAAGTCTTGGAAGGATTATTAATAAAAAATAACTTAAACGTCTGATAAACAGACATAATTCGAAACAGTTTGGACAATTCTTTGATGAAGAAATGATGAGTTATTCAAACGGAGGGAGTGTGAATTCTAAGACTTGTCTAGAATGTTTTTTTCTCAAAGATTAACAGTAAAGTACAGGACGACTTATTTCTGTTCCCATGTGAGATTATCCTCATATTATTGTTGTTAGACTTCTTGAAAAGTGAAATTATTATTCCTCCCAAGGAAGAGGGTAGAGACATCTAAGGAAGAGTGGAATTCTGGAACATGGTTTCTGAATAACGGTTTTCCGATTTTTTTTATTTCTCAAGTCTGAAAGACTAGAAAATAAATCATTGTTTCGGTATACAAGATTCCCCTGCTGCATCTTATTTTCTAGCCACGCAAATGATTGATCAAGTTTAAAATCCTTTTTTCAGCATGGGATGGATTACATAATATCTTTAACCGTTGTTGAATAGACGCAAAAGTAGCATTTTCTAACCAGAAAGGAAGAATTTATAGATGCTTTTAGAGGACTGTTTACTAATTTCATTGAAAAAAACTGTTCTACATCTTTCACGTGTTAGTTGACGCTGAACGATTGATGAGTCGGCCCTGCTCTCATTTCACGTTTTGTTGATGTATATCATCCAGAATTATTTCACAAAAAATTTTAACCAAAATACCTATTATTTTCTCTGAATTGAGTTTCATTGCCGAGTCTCACTCTCTTCGGGTTCACACGAGGGGTTATAATTGATGAGGCGGTTTCGAAGTAATCTCGTCACTTGAATCCAACCCACGCCATATAAGAAATCCTATTATAGGACTACTATCCTCTACGATTAGAATCAAAAGAAAATGAGTTATGAACAAAGACTCAGAAAGGTCGTCTTGAAATATATCTCAAGGTTGTTTGCGTGCATTTGAAGAATATTTCATTCTCAGACTTGAAATCTGTTTCGAATTCTCTCAATAAAAGAATCGTCATTCAACTGTGTGTTATAAGCGTTAGTTGAGGTCATTCACAATATTTGCAGGTGTTGTAAGTAAATCAAATAAATCTTTAATTAACAAAGGTCATATAGACCCAATATAAATTTGCATTTATTTTTGAATAATAAATCAATTCATCACTCCTCTCAAATGGATATTTAACGCTGGACATCTAATCTCATGAAATGACTACTTTAATAACAAGCTTTGCATTTATTAACCTAACTTTAAACATATTTGAAAGACTTATTCTAGGAGAGAAAAGTTTTATCCTGAATTTTAAAGCCGATTTCAAAGAGCATTTTTGATGTCTATCTCTCAAAAGACAATCACAATTCTGTCTAGTTTTCTCAGTATTAGGTATTCAAATGTCTTATTTGAAAGTTGAGATACTATTCACCTTTTCGTCAATGTAAGCAGTTTATTTGATCTATTCTCTAATATTGAATACTCATTCAAAAAAATTTCCACCTGTGAGGGTAACGAAGCCTTAGTTATTTTCTCTCTAGAAAATCGCATTTCACCTGTAAATTTGTCAACGATTCACTAAAGCCTCTGATATTGAATTATGTATGAATTAGGTCTGCTGTTCTCTGATTCTAATTGATAGCTTTCTTGTCCTATGGCCAATGTAGGTGGATCCACATTCCCCTGTGAGAATGTATACTAGATCGTCGTTCTCTTCAGTGCTTAGTTTGTTTTTGTTGATAAGATTGAAAAGTCTTCTAGTCTTGAAAATGATTCTTAATCTTATTCTGTCATATTTTTGTTGAATGAGACCATTAAGACTTCTCTTAATATCTTGACTGAAACCACCACCTTTGAAATTAAGTCTCATATTCATTGATGTTTTCATTTTCGTTCGAGAGTTATTTTCAATTACGTTCTCTGAGCATCCCGAATGTCTCCTTCTTCACTCACGATTCTCTTGATTCTTTTGACTAAGCCGGCAATGCGTACAGCATACTCGTATCATACCCGAAAGTTCTTCACCACTCATCTTGAAACGTAAAGGGTCAAACTATTCGTTAAAATTTTATTTTATTTCGATTGAAGAACTGATGATTTCGGTTGAAATATGTATTTTCTTCACTTTAAAAAAATCAATTATTTTAGGACGTATTCAATTTAGTATAAAGTTTCAAATACACAAGCAATTATCTGAGTCAAACTGCTTCTGGTCCCAGCACTACTCTTTGATTGATTTTAGCGTTGATCTAGAATTGGTCTAGTTAAAAGTATAATTTTATTTTGTAGAATTTATTCGCCAAGATAAACCCGGGAAATCATGCTGATAGGTGAGGCCTACCAAATTATTAATCGATTTTCTTGCAATATTGCAACGTTTGCTATCGAAAAAATACTAATTTGAGTATATTATAGTTGTTTCACATAAAAGCAGCTTAATTTTTCAAAGCACCTTTTCACAAAGCACTTTTTATTAAAAAAAATGATTATGAGTTTCATGAGCAAATGAGTCGGATTGAAGATATAGACAGGAATTATATGAGAAAACCAGAAGCTAATTCTAACAAATAAGTTCTAGCCTCTCTTTTATCGAACAAACAATCGTTTTAAGGAGAGAGGTTTCAAGAACAATTTTTCACCGACCGCTATCAGTGATCGCCATGTCAATCTCTTGAACTGACAAAGAAAGTTATGAATCGCTAAGGACAACTAGAATTGAAAATTTACTTCGAAGCAACTGATGAGAAAAGAAGACTGACTAATCTCTACTGAAGAGTCTTGAGAAAGACGAAACGCGTGGTTTATCATTGATGGCAATAAGAATTTTGTAAGAGAAGCTAATTCAGCTTTGTAAATCCCCAAATTCTCAGACCGACTTTGAGTCGATTAAGAGTTGATTAATCAGATGTTCTTATTATTGAAAGTTACGCTAGGAATAATATCATAACGGATTTATTAGATGGGGGAATCCGAATCTCTAGATGACAATACTGCTAATCCTTTGAGATAGTTTTGCTCATCTCATGAAAATAATCTCGTCTCCTCTTTTTATTCTTAATCTTTGTTCATCTTACTTATTCTTTTGTCAAATGAGAAATTCACAAAATTATTACAAATTGGACACTTGATTACTTTTGTGTCATTGATCTAAAAACACAATACAGACATCCCTTTAATGTCTGAGATTACAATTAGATTTTATCTCATTCCAGATTACACAAATAGACAAGAGGGGTCTCTCTTAAAATACACTCAGCATGAACTTATACGATGGCTGAGGCATGAAAAGTCCTCAAGGGGTTTCTTAGAATATAAGGTCTCGTTGAAGGGCTTATTTTTATAAATTCTCAAGATCAGGTGTTTTTTGATTGCTTTCCTGATTTTGACATGACTTGATCTCAAGCGTATTCGAAATATTTTTGCTTTGAATCCTTGTCGATAGAGAAGTCGTTCCGACTTGTATTGATGCTCTAGTCATAGGTCATAAGCGTTTCCTTAAAACTTGCTGAGCAAAAATCTTCAGTCTTTCAAGTTTTTTGAATTAATTTTTTCCATTCTTAACAAGATAATTCAATTTTTTCTTCTATTATCTAGGATAAAGGAACAAGCTTTTCTTAAGCCAGAAATTATATATTTGTTTTGAACAGAAATAAAACAAGCTTATATGAAAACCTCATTAACTTGAATTGAAATTCTAACATATTCTTGTCTTATTATGATCAAACCAAGTAGTTCTTAGTAGAAAATACTGTTTACAAGAACCAGTGTAGTACAATTCAATAAAAACGCCAATTATTTATGCAATATTACCATTTCTCAACCATACTGAGGACACTCAAATGACAGATAAATCAAAATCTTCCCTAAAGCGTTAGATATCAAGGTGAGGTGAAAAGCCAAACCTGATACACCTTTCAGAGTTGAATTTTGATTTTTGATCTTATCTCATATGTACAGTATTATGAAATGAGAGAAGTAATCATTTCGGCATCAGATGAATCTCTATTGATTCTTCGACTTGTGAAGGTTTTAATTTAAAATTCTCTATTCAAAAGAACTATTAGCTGTCCTGACTATGATTGGTGGTAATCTTTAATATTCAACTTACTGAGAGGAATTTTTCCCAAATTCCAAAAATTGTATGGGTTCGAATCCGTTGTCCTCTCAGATACCACTTTTGAGTAGTTAAAACACCTTAATAACTGAAAATTCTTAATTTTTCCGAAGTAAAGGAAGTCATTTTCAAAAACTTGTCTAGTAAATTACATTTATTTAAGGACAAAAACTATCCATTATCTTGAATAGAAAGGACTTTAATTACTTTTCAAATACTATTAAAATCTGAATCTTTTAAATGAGTCAGATTTGATCGTAATCCTTCAAAAGGAGCAGGAAAATGAGAATGACCTCCAATTGTGTTAAATTTGCATTTGCGAAAGGAAATGAGTAATCCATTGACTCCAACTGTTTATCTTGAAGCTTTACGAAAATGTTAATTAATTTGTAATCATTATAAATAGCATATTTTGACATTTTATTTCTGTTTAGGAGATAGAAGAGCATAGAGTCATGTCGTAAAAAATTCAAATTCGGGTTGACCCTTCCACAGAATTTTATATAAAATCCTAGTTTATAACTGAGCTAGATGAATGTACTTGTTTTATATATGGAATGAGACAAGTTTGTATAATTTATCTCAATATTGTTACAGGAATTATTGTTTCTTCTATTCTATTGTTAATGAGAGAATAGAGTAAAAAAGGCTGATTAAATAACGTTGACAAAACGGAAGATGTAATCATTTTTTTGAATTATCTGAAGCAACAGGCTTAAGAAATGTTTTAAAATACCAAATACTCTCTTGGTTGTGTTATTCTATTCAATATAAAGTTATGTTTCTAGGATACTTGGAAAAACGGGGTTTTATTTCGAATTATTTTGAAAATTGTCAAGAACATCAAGAAACGTAAAAGCAGATTTTTCTGTCCCCGTGTATTTTTAAGAACTAATTGTTTTTTCTGATCATCAATTCATATGAAAATCATATTCTTTGAAAAAATAAACGTTATTCCAAAAGTTTAAAAAAGATGAGTCATTATTTAACAGCTTATACTACGGGATTCATCCTGGAAAAAATACATTTCTGGCTTAAACTTTCTGTATAGTTCTGGTAGCTTGTGATCCACCTTACAAAGATAAAGCTCGAGAATTCAAACTCGTCTCACATTATAAGCTTGAAAGTACTTGCTCTAAATTTAATTTACCTCTAATCTTTGATTTATTGCCCAATTTAATTACCTGCATTTAAAAACAAAAACTGCAAATCACACAAGGCTGATAAGACTGGAATCAGATATCTAGCCTTTAATGAAATGTAATAAATTTAGACTTTATTGAATTCTTACCCTGCAGAAGGAGAGAGATTGCGAGGGTAAAATGTCGATTGCATCAGAAATATCAAAGTACAGTTAATTATGAAAAGGCCGGCTACTGTTTTTACACAAATGGCATCAACTTTTAACAAGATTTATAATGTCAATTTTGAGACAATAATAATGAATTACGATTTGAGAAATAAGGCTCTAGACTGAGAGTAGCATTTCCAAGTGGTATTATACATCTTTTTCATGGTCTTGTTTAATTATGTCTAGCTAGAAATAACCCAAACATGTTCTTCGAGTGCTTTTATAACGCATTTTGATAGATTTTGAAGAACTAGATTTTCAAATTATAATTTGTGGTTATTTTCTCAAATCAATACTGATTAAAAATTCAATTAAAATGACAATCTCGGTAACTATCGACCGAATCGCGGTCAAAAAAATTAGCATACAATTCAATCCAGAAACTTACGATACAGTTAGTAAGCACTGCTTTTTGATTTCACCTCTTTTGCTTACAATCGTAATCTGGAAATGATTTCACGAGGAACTGTGTATTTATTCTAGGTGTTGGATACAGGCCAAAATAATTTTTGTACGAAAATCGTGTTCAAATTAATTTGAACTTGCGCCTAAACTTAAGCCGGGATCTAAAGATTTTGTGAGAGATAGCGGTATTATTTTTGAAGAAACGTTCTCAATTAAAAGCCTGTGTGTTAAGAAGATGTGATTGATGCGCGATATCTTGCCAGAATTACGAAATCTAAACGGAGAATATTTTTCAAACAATCAGATTATCTTGCTTGAATATTTTGCTCGAACAGAATATATCGATAGCCTTTAAAATTTATTTGAATTTATTTGTATATGGATTTTTAACACATCAGCGTTTCGACCATAGTAGATAGATTTAAAGCGCACAAAAGTTAGAAGTAGCCTCAGAATTAGTTCTTCATCATATAATTGAGTAATCTAAAGCGATTCCTCGTGATCTTATTTCAAAAAGCAGTGCCCTAGTAAGAAGTTTATAATTATTCTCTCTCTGTCATAAGAAGCTTACACTAAAAAACAATCATGTGAATCCTTAAGATTCAATCTTATCTGAATTCCTATTATTGAGAACTTCTACGATAAGAAATTGCTCAGGTCATCCTAATTATTAGACTTGAAACATTTTTTTCAAATCGAATATTTTTGGATGGATTCACTTGACAATTTTTTTGTCAACCTGCGCCTATCAAATTTTGTCAAGTTATATTCGCTTGTGATCCCATTGAAACACGATATTGTTCCTTTACCCCTTAATTTCAAGTCTATGCTACACTGAAAAAACAAGGAAATTTCTTGATGCACTGTACTGAGTCTACACCAAATTTTGTTTAGAAAAAGTGCAAACGAGTTTGATTTCACATAATATGCTAATTCTCAATGAGATTATACGAGTATTCGAGTTGCAACAGGTTCAACAATCTGTACAAATTATCTAACAATTCGGTGTCCTCAGTACCGTATCCAAATCGTGTATCGCTTAGTCTGTTTATAATAAGAATTGAATATTCTTAAAGTCCTTCATTAGTAATGGGAGCGAATGAAACTTGTTATTTTCTCTTTCGAAAAATGATGATTAATGAGATCTCTTTACCAATCTTGAGAAAACAAATCCCTTAAAGTACAAATGATAACAAGTCTTCCCTTCATGCATTGAGACCCAAATACTAGTAACCCAGATTAAATTAAGTCTGCATTCAAGGCTTTTTATATCGGTATTAATTTTTCAATCTCTGTACAAATTATTTCAACAGAAGAAGTTAGTTTTTTCCATTTCAACAACAAGGAAGAAATATGTCTGAAACTTGCTGAATTAAAATTTTGTGTTTCTACATTCGAGCGAAATCGGAAACTCTTCTGATAAGAAAACCGCATGCATGCTCTCGAATCAAGTACTATTCCATGGTACATTCGAAGGTTTCAACGGCATTGGTCAGTAATGAGAGTAGAGTTATGTCACTAGGATGTAATATAATCCATGTATGATGAATTTATCAAACCTGAGTCATTTTCTCAATTCTCTTCAACAAAAGTGTGTAATCTTGTCAATATCACGAAATGATCTAAACTCAAATTGAACTCAGGTCGGTATACTTCTACATGCAAAACTGATCACAATTCTTTACAGAATAACCTGCGCCATACAACTCAGAGAGAGCAAAATCGTCCAAATGGTCGGAAAAAAACTATCAAGCACGTTCAATAATTAAATTTCTTGAACAAGTTGACAACATTTTTGACCAGTTCAAAAAATATATTTTTTGTATAATTCTAAACATTTTTAAACTCTGATTATTACAAACGCTCTCAAGAATTATGTTGGAATTCTACAATTAGATTTAGTTTTTTCTCTGAAACTCTAAGGAAAATTCAAGCAGTTTCTTCTCAACAGAGTATCACTTCTTAAGCGTTGAAATCCAAATATTATTGAAGAGAAAAAAAAATCAAAAATCAATCATTGCGTGTTAAAATCTATTTTTGACAGTGAACGAAGAGAAAGATCTCAGAAAACACGAGATCATTTCGAGAAAACGTAAACAATTATGAACAGTTTCTCAATGAGCTACTCATAAGTACTCTCCATAAATTAGAGGCAACGTCAAAAGAATATATATGTAATCTAGAAAGAGGATAGAATCCTTTATCTTTCTATTCTGATATCTGGATAAAATACATGTCAGGCTTCTGATAGAAGTTATGGAATATTTCATGTTACCAATGACTCGTACATTTTATCTCTTTTTTCACTCTCAGAGAGTAAGTATATATGAAAATATTAATCATTGCACTCTTATAACTTGGAATGGTTAATTAATTCTTTGTTGAACTAACTCCAAATGTGGATACTTGATTCACACAGAAACTCTCTTATTTCTATAACTTGTGTTAGATTCAGCATGTTTATCTTCAAAAGGCATATTATTGAGAATATTGGGTTCAATGACGCATTTAAGTGCGAGTAACAAGTTTGAGATGGCTTGAGAACTGAAAATGCTTAGTCATTGAAATGATATAAATTCTCGATATAAGCATCTTTATTTGCCATCGATTGTACACGTTACCGTTGATTAAAAAGCATTAAAAAACATGTCTTGGAATAGTTCTTGCCGTATTTCAAGTCATTAAAATCTAGGACTTTCCTTCACATTTTTGAATATAAGTCAATGTCACTTTCCTCAATTTCAATGGCGTATTAAA
Organism: Gyrodactylus salaris; assembly: GCA_000715275.1. Classification (NCBI taxonomy): domain Eukaryota; kingdom Metazoa; phylum Platyhelminthes; class Monogenea; order Gyrodactylidea; family Gyrodactylidae; genus Gyrodactylus; species Gyrodactylus salaris. The sequence continues at coordinate 30,357 of KL567302.1, forward strand.
TATTTCTGAACCAAAGCACGTCGTTCTTTTTGCCATTACTAAAGATATTTTATTATGAATTTGGAGTTCAAGGTATCAAAATCATGTGATGAAAATTCTTCAAATTTTTAAATTATTTTCCTTTGCTAAATAAAAGATTTTTAGGCAAAATATAGCCATAAAATTATGCATATTTTTCAATATTTTACGTAGTCCAAGATATTAGTTATTTGAACAGATAAGATGTGACTTTTTACTTGAAACAAGCCTTAAACTTGAAATCTAAAACTTTTTGTTATAAAGGAAATTGTATTGTACTATACTTACTGAAGGGAAGAATTGAGGAAATAAAACGATTAAGTATTTTGTTTCGTGACGCCTCCAATTAAAAAATATATAAAGTGTCACAAATTTAAATTTCTCCATCACGCTGATGCAATATCTTTGCGCGCGATCCTTAATGGAAAGATAATCTCAAGATTA
>KL567304.1:14043-35100 GCA_000715275.1 Gyrodactylus salaris
TTGTCCTCAACAAAACAACGATGTACCTTGAATTCACTTATACATAAGTGTTGATAAATGATCCAGTTCACGTATGATTTAGAGGTCAATTATAGCCGAAGGATTGCGCTAACCAAGTGAAGAAGAGGGCGCGCATTAATTAGAGCCCCAGTTCTGCTCCCAGAGGAAAATAGAGTGAACCTCCGAATCCGAACCCTAAAGCAAATGAGTCTATAAAATATGAGCCGATGTAATATTCTGGCGAGAATCGGCGTAAATAAAGCTTGTTGAGTAAACAAAAATACTATTTACAAATTAAAAATTGGTCTGTCGCTCACAAACGAATATGCTAACACATTTGATCACTGTCCTGTTCATGATTGAAAACCGATTACCCCCCGAGATGGTCCAGGGGATAATACCCATGGCTTCAGAACGATTGAACCTGGCTCGAGTCTCGGCGCCTGCGGTATACTGATGAGTCCGAAAAGGACGAAACGCGTCTATACCTGGTGTGAGATGGTTCGTAATAAGCAATTTTAAAAAACCTTATGATCATTATAAAAAGCATGGATGAAGCAAAGGTGACTACACAGAAAAGTAACTGGCGAGCCAAGATTTGCACATAATTGTTCATTCTTAGTTTTCTATGAAAACTTTTCATAGGACAGGATTGAATACATTTGGCTAACATATGGATGAAAGAAATTGCCAAAGTAAATAGAGAAAACGTTGAAAACATCAGAATGAAGAGTTGGCAAACATCTGGATTCAATTCTCCAAGAATATCATTCAACTTGGACACATTTCAATCATGATAGATTTATAGAATCTATCTCATAATAGGGTTGATTGATTGATGCTTAAAAGCCGAAAATTTGATTATTGATACAAAGAATTTAAACAAAAGCAACTCAAGTAGCCAATCTTTAGAAATATCAAAATTGAAAAGTTTATCTCCTTCAAAACACCACTTGAGTTTTTTTCAGTATGGCTTCATAGATAGGCCTTGATTATAATCAAGACTTTAAAATCCTTGTCTTGCCTATGTCTTGTTATCTTGGTACAGAGAGTTGAATTCTCCATGAAACCATTTTATTTGTTAGAATAATTTTCTACTATTTTTACATAAATTAGGTTTAAATTAAAGGACCATTTTTAATACTACTCTCATAATCCCTAATCGTGAACGAAAAATTCTGTACATTGGTTTTCTTATGCAATATTAACCTCAGATTTCCACTTGTGACACAAGCTTTGTAGATTTTTAAGATTTTTGATACGATGTTAAAGTCAGGAAAATCACATTTCAATCAGAATTCATCTAAAATAAGGTTATTGTGTCAGTTGAGACAAAAAATATACGAATAAGACAAGAATATATTCAAAGACATGAAAATAAATATTTCGAATCATCTCATTAGTCCATCAAAAAGTTGTAATTATGTTAAAATGACATCAATTTCTTTAAAAAATTCATCAATGGTTGTAGTGAATTCTTCAAAATTTGTAAATTCTTAAAAATAGAAAGAAAAATAAATTCTCCTAACCCTAGAGTGGCATATCTTCTTCTTATTAGGCCTTCTAAGCATTTAAAAATTTTAAAGAGTTCACAGAAAACTATAACCATAGAAATTTTTTTGAAGATATTGATGTCATTTTAACATTATAACAACTATTTGATGGGTAATATGAATTTTACTGAACAGAAAGGTTTCGGATATTTCTCGTCAATTCAAGAGGTTCGTAGGGCTGGTTACACTTTAAGAAACAAAATACTATAGGGAGCATACATTGAAACAGATTCACCGGCTTCTGATGAAACGAAATTAAGACGCAGTGCCTAGCCTTTGGTGAGCAAATGTTAATAAAGCTGAGAAGACTTCTTGCAATAATAAAACCATGCAATGAAATACTGGATCTTGGAAATAGAGTATGACTGTTGATGGTCTATTGATTTCTCAACAATAGACAAAATGCACAGGGGATGAATATAGAAGTTAGATTCAAATAGGAATCAATTATCTCTCGAATCTCGTGTTAATTAATCATTTTTGAGTGTATTCAAAAGTGGACAACTAACGCTTCGAAATTAATACATCATTCAGTTGGTTTTGTTAGGAACACAAAGGAGAACGTAGATCAATCTTCCTTTTTTCACTTTCTATAAAATCATGTTGATGATTTAAATTTTGATTAAATTTTGATTAAATGAACACAATTATTAATTATTTATAATGATGAGAAATGATTTTTCCTATTCGATCAAAACACACCCGAATTAAAGCGAAAATTTATCCTAAAACAATGATAAATCTTCAATGCGTCAAATTACGATGTATTGTTAGTTTTAAAATATGTATTCGTCAGATGATAATTGAAATAGATTTAGACTGACTTGAATCTAGTAAGAAATATTCCTAGACCAGTTTCGGCCTAAATATGTATTCTATGTCTAATGCCAATGCACTAACCACTGCGCCACCGGGTTGCTTTGATCAAAGTCACTCTTTCTACTTTTTTCATAGAATCAATAATTTTAGACATAGCGGCCGGGATCGATTCCCATTGTGGTAGTCGATGAACATAGACCTACTGATGAGGCCTGATAAGTCGAAACCGGTCTAGGAATAGTTAATGCTAGATTCTAAAGTCGGTTTAAATCTCATGTCTATAGATGACTTGACACCTATTAGCCTAAACAAGATGCTTTATCGTGTTGAAACGGGTACTCCTTATTATAAGTATGATGTTCGGGACTGAAAACTCAGTAATAATTAAAATAGAGTAGATTAACTTGAGAGAGATTGACCAATGAGAGAGTGGGGTAGATATATTTAGTGCGAGAACAAGGGTGATTTATCGACGGAACCCTAGGATGTGAATGCCTTTTCAAAGACAACTGAAGCAGGAAATGATCCAGCCAATCCCGAAACGTCTTCGTTTTATTCTAAAGACGCCAAATAAATAATGCCTACAACTCAAGGTGAACCAATCCTGACCAAAGAGTGGACAATTTTCATATTTTTTCTTCAAGATGCTTTTAACTAAGAATGTCTTTAGGCTGTGTTGTTTCTCTTCTCTCATAAAAAGTCAGTAATAACTCTAGAAAAACTACTTCCGTATTAGAGAAATATCAATAAATCATTACAGTTTTATTTTATCCAAGTTTCATTCATCCAATTTTGAAAGTTTACAATCAAAAAGTGAAATTAGATTTATGGACAAATGTTACATAATTCTTTGCTTTTGATTTCTCTCCTCCAGATGAAATCAGATAAAATCATAAAAATTAGCTTCAAGTTTCCCATTTCATGCTCAAGGGAGAAAGCTTTCCCTTTCTGACATTATTCTCCATCGAGTTCTAAGGCTATCTTGGAAATTGTTGATAGCCCAGCTGTTTAATTCTCGAAGCAATGAAAGGACTCAAAGATTTAGGAAAAAGTGATTTTCGTTGAAAGAATGTTTTACGAAAGAAATCATTTCTTTAAATCCTGGATCATTGCTTGAATAAATAAATAAATAAAAAACAGAATCAGCGTTTTCTAGAAAGTAACCTTTATTAGAGCCGTATTTATTAGAACAGTATTTGAAGTTGGCTATTTTATTTAAATCTAATTTCGTCATGCTGATACGCCTTCCCAGGTACTATTAATTATTTCGCGAGTTCTTTCACTAATCTAGTCAGATTACATTAACCCTCCTACACAGTCTGTCTTGGAGGGATGGCGTAGAGGATTGTAGCGACATCGTTACAATTCTGTAATCTAAGAATGGCAATAGGAGAGGTGATCCAGTAGTTAACATTGCGAACTCCAGTTAATAATGATCTTTGATCGAATCATCTACCCGAGATGTACGAGGCTCGTTCAACAAGTAATCATCCTAATGGCCGACTGATTCCCGAGTCTGTTGCACTCCCCTAAAATATGATTTCTCATATGGTGTGGATTTGAGTTTACTTGATAAATAGTTTGCCTCAAACCCTCCTTCCCCATTATAACCCCTCGTTTGAACCCTCGGCTATGAAACTCAATTCTAAGAAGGTAAAATCTTTAATTTGAATCATTCAGGGTCGAGAAAGCCTTATTTTTATCAAAGTTGATCAGAAGCCCGATAAGAACTGGCTTATATTTTGAAAAAAAAAATAAATTACTCATATTTTGTGAAAAATCTCTGCTGTAGCCTCCTTTAAATATCTCAATATTCCCAAGAGGATATAAAAATAAATAAAAGTATCCTCATGTACCATAAATAAACTTGTTAATAACGTTACTTGAGAGATTATGGTATTATACTCGACATATTTTGTTAAAAGAAACTCTTTCTTTCCCTGATGTATATAAAGATTTATAGCAAATACTTCTCAAACAAAGTATTATTAGACAAGTGTTTATGCGTACAAGAAGATTAGGATTGTATGTAATTATAGCAAATGAGGAGAATTAATTATAGATTTCCCAAAGAAGAAAAAATTAATTCGGGATGTAATAAATAAAGCGGAAAGAGTTCCTAATAATCATTTCTGGATTATTACACATGGTCGACTCGATAGTCAACAAGGTGAATTGCTGCGTTAAGTAATGTGCTCATTTGACCATAAAATATGGAGTCACTAATTGTCTTGGTGGAAGTTTGAGACACACGATTGAATTCTCAAAACTCTTGACTGAGCCAGGAGGACATTATTTTTACATCTCACTTTGAGGTTAAAGTTTTTTCTTAAGAGACAAACATTTCGTTTGAATTTGCCTCACTAATTAATCTTCAAAAAGAATTCTCAAAATTTTAAGTTTTTCTATACTTGGGCCTAGGAGGGTTAACTTGAAGATGGAATATCTTAACTCATACTTCCCTGTAGAACATGAAAAGTTGCCAATGTAAGAGGAGGAAATGAAGGATAATTCTAAAATCAACAGTGTGAGTAAAGTCGTATGAGTATTTTATAACATTTTTTGTACATCGATATTTTATTGCCAGACATAACTGTTAACAATAAAAAAGTTCACTCCACTTCTGTCTGTGGGGAATTGAAGGATGAAAAAAATTTTAACAAATGAATCCTGTGCCAACTTTTGACTGAACCTATGTTATTATTTTTTTCACAGGCTATAATTTATCATACGAGAAGAATTTAAAGTTTTATCTTTCTATCGATCTACGACAGAGAGTAAATCGATCTCATCGTAGAATTCCCTCCAACCAATAAGAGTGGGCATCTGGATATATGCATATCCTACCTCTGCACACATGCATTGCATATGCTTGTATTCACATTCAAGATGAGAATAGACACACATAAACAGAACCAATAAAAGTTGGAAAATTTGTCAGCAAGACCCCTTTTTAATTTTAAATAAAATACCTATCTATGAGGAACTATCCTGAGTCAGGATTCCTGACACCAACTATCCCACACCAAAAGTTTGACGCTTCTATAGGCTAGATGAAAATTATTTATAAGGTTAGAGAGATACATTCTCAATCTAGATTTCTTTTACGGCGAGACATTTATATTCTAGTTTATTGAATTTTACGTTGGATTTCACAGCCGAGTCTAACTCTCTTCAGGTTCGCATGAGGGGACATGATGGGGAAGAAGGGTATGAAACTATTTACAGAGTAAACTCATTTCGAGGAGATATGATACGCAATATGAGATAGCACAAGGCTTTGGGAAAACGCTTCTACGCCATCCCTTGTTTGAATTGTTTATGCTAACTTTAAATATTTTTTTCAAATAAGAATTTTTACCTCTTCTGTAAACTTTTCATGAAACAGCTTAGATTTGAATCTTGTCCAATTATATCCAAATAGCCAAATGAAAATACAAAATAAATCTGTCTAAAAATACATTTGAGATGCACTACCGGCACTAAATTAGTAAATGTTGATGGCAGCAAAGCGCAACAGGAAAAGGCTAGTTATTTATGAGGAAGGTATAGCATATTTTAGCATATCTGATCTCATTCAAAGTTTCTCTGAAAATAAACAGACAGTCTTATTCATCTACAAAAGTTGGGATCAAAAAAAAGTATTTCCTAACAACTATTACGAAAGAGATGTATAAAACACATGTGACAGAGATTTCTTGCCTTGCTAAATATCGAAAAATGATTCTCTCTAATTATATGCTTAATTAGAAGAGAAGGAATTTGTAAAGATTCCAAATCATACAAAATTCCATTGTTATACCATTGATTTTAGCATTCATCTCTAGAAAATTGAAAAGACGTAAAAAACTTTAAAGAAAGGCTACATCTCCTGTTTCCTTCCCAAAGATCAGATGGATGGATTAGGTTTAGTCTGTTTGTTAAAAACTTAAGAAGAGGAAATGACTTAGTAATTTTATCGAAATATACTTATTGATCTCCAGTGATAAGGAATTGATATAATCTTTGGATTGAACACCTGACCTGCTTTATTTTTAAGTATTTCCCGGCAACTTGATATTAGTACTATGATAATAAAGAGTGAAAGTTTCATTGAAACTAATTTTACTACAGTGAGTAATTTTCATTGACAATTTTACACTATTGGTCGATGGGGTAGTGAACACGGAATGATTCGTTTTTATATCTGAAAAACGAAAAGGGATGCTCTCAAGAACAACTCTGTACACGATACATTGAGCTCTTAGTTCCCTTCCGATTTGCATTTACCTTACAAATCAAAATATATATTTTCCCTCTCATTTGATTAAGCTTTTTCAATTCATTCAAGTTTTTTCTCTTCGTCTTCTAATGTGGTAAGGAAATAATCAATTCTTGCTTCTAGAGGAAGAGCACAAAAAGATTTCTGGGGAATATTCCTCCCTCAGCATTATCAATTATCTGCTAGAGAATAATTGAATTTCTTCAAATGCTTACAATTGATTTTGGGTGCTATTAAATCTGGATTTTACATTTGAAACTACTTTCAAGTAGGGAAGAGTATTGACTGCTCAGATATACTAGATTTTTGGAAGGCTAATAAAAAATGGGGACAGAACAATCTACGGCATAAATCCTACTTCAGTCTCGTCGGAAAGAGTTTTCGGTGTTGCCAGTAGAACAATCCCTTGGTATCGAGAGAGACTTCTACCAGAAACAATTTTATGTTGGTCTTATAACTTTTAACATCTTCAAATTCAGTTAAATACTGATAAATTAAAGATTTCGTTGCCATGCACATACAACCTCATAAAATGAAGCTAAAATTACATGGTGTGTAGGATAAAGTTTATCCAGATCATACAGTTTTGAGAAATATAGAGGATGCTGAATTCGATAGCAAAACACTATAGTCAGCTCTTACGCACGGGAAGCATTATCGTTCCAACATCGAGAAGATTCGATATCGGCGAACGATAATATCGAATGTTCGATATTCAAACAATGGAAAGTTATCGAATGTGTATCGCTTAAATATCGAAATCGTTAGGATTATCGAATTTCGATATAAATAGGTCTGGCGTAATGATATCAAAAATTAGATTGAATCTTGATCCTAAATCGTACCTAGAAGAAGTGATCTTCTAGGCCGAAAAAATACTGGTAGTGTTTATCACACAGACTACCATGTACTGATTATTATTTTCGATTTGATCAAAATAAAGTCACTTGTGACATGAAAACGGTTCAAACACCGAATTACATGTTAAAGTTTTGAGAATTTCTTCGTTGAGACCAAAGCAAAATTCGGTGTTGAATTATTTAATTTTTCCGTCTTTAAAATCATATTAATATCGAAGAGTTGAGTTTAGTAAGCAAGTTTCATTGCCGAGGGCTCATCTCGATGTGGGAGGTTATTTTTATTTCAAAATTATAATATTTCATAGTCTAATTGAGCGCGTAGATAGATATGGTCCATTGCGTTTACTTTAGAAAAGAGAACAGGAAGTAACATTGAAATCTCCTGAATGAATCTAGCATAAACCAGAGTACTCTTGCATCCTCACAGTGTTTCATAGATGAGTGAAAACTTTAAATTCTCCAAGGCTACATAGATTTTAATTCTGTTAGTTTTAGGTATGAAATTAGTTAAAGATTTATGGGAAAAGAAATCTTTGTATATTGTTAGATTTTTGTTTTCAGATTTCAAATCATGTGTTTCGAATGAATAAATCAGCAAACAACCCCTCATTACTTTTTAATAAACATGTCTCTTTTTCTTAGATCCACTTAAATCAAGTTTGGGAAATGTTTGTCAATTGATCTACTTAAATTCTTCTGACAGATTATCGACCGGGAACTATTTTTATATTGCAATGCTTGACAGTTTTATTGACTTTGTCTACAACAAGGTCGATAACAAGTCCCCCCCCCCTCTTTTTATTAGTTAGAGACCCCTCCTTGTGAGAGCTTTCTTGAGACAAGAACTGTTCTCCACAAGATAAGAAAATTAGTAATCTTGTGGTAATTCCCTTAGAAGAGGAACCGAGTAGGACTAATTTGATCTAAAGTTATTCCACCAACAGATGTTACATAAGAAAGGGAAAAGAAAAAGTTGCCTATTGATCAATCCCAGGGGGAGACAATCCCTCCTTCCCCAGCTCTCTCGGCCAACATTCACAATCACAATTTGTGATGCTCAGAGAATTGCAGAGAGAAACGCTCAACTAGGATGAAAGGAATTATAATTACTGTCATAAAGTTTTATCTTTTTTCTCTCTTCTTGAAACAAAAAAGTAATGAAATTTTCTTCCCATTGCATCATACCCTTAAAGTATTGGTGAGAAATAATTAACATGCTAAAGTATGTATAATTCATTTAATTTTAAAACTCAGGAGCTGTAATTGACAGTCAGTTGTGTGTGTGTGGGAAAAAGACTTGAGATAGACAAAAGAAATGCATACTACTAACTAGTAATTCAAGTTAAATTTAGCATCAAAAAATAACTCACGGTTAATTATTAAATTCCATTGGCTTGTAAGGTCTTCAAATGGCAGTAGGGATCTGATATTATTATTTCATCTAGAATAAAATAAACTAATTACTGAAGTGAAATCAACTAGGATCTGAATCATGGGGAAAATTATTGATTTTCTATAAAAGTAGATTAAAAATCGTGAATGGAAAATAGTAATTTTGTCATTCTCTCTCCGGCATCATAGTGTGATATGAAAGCTGAATAACAGCGTAAATTTAGAAGTAAACAAGAAGGAATTTAATTACGCACTTTTCTTTGTCTCACTCTGGAGAGAATTGATTACGAGCCTCGCTTGAAACAAAGGGTAAGAATCCTTCGAATTTGGTATAACCTCAAGTGTGTTTAAAACTTTTACCACCATTGTTTGAAAAATATTAATGACTCATCAGCCAATTAAATTCATTCATTTTTCGTGAAGCCACCTACGCACATGACTGATGTTTTCTCAAGCATGAAAAGATGTCAAAAAGAAAAAGTCAAAATTTGTATGAATTCTTTTTATTTAAATAAAATAAAAATTAATTAAAACTTTTCCTCTCTATTGTTAGACTTGTTATCGATTATCGTGATAGGTTCAACATGAGGGTTTTTCGAAGAATCGGTCAATTGCGAGTTCTCCTCGGGAATGATGAGAGCAGCCTGTGAGTCATCGCTAGCAGAACTAATCCGTCTCCCTTTTAAGGGATCCTTTATACTACTATGAGCTGTTAATTGAGATTTATTTTGAAATGATACAATTGGTTCTTCTTTAATCTTCGTGTCCTGCTCGTCTAGGTAAAAGTTGGAGAAAACCTTTTTGCTGAACCTTTTACCTGGAGTATTCGGGATCGTGTCTAATAGTTCAGCTTCTCTTATATTCTTTTGAAATCTAAAAATATATAAATAAAAAAAAGTTCAAGGCTTATTATTCTTAATTTTTGTTAATCTGAGAAGATCACAAAAAAATACTCGAAAGTGTATTAAGAATTTTTTAATTTTCAAGAAAACTTAGTTTCTGATGGGATTAAAAGGAGTTAATCTATAGCATAGAAAAATTAATTAATCGACTAATCCTATTTTTGATGAATAAATCTTTTTCTAGATTAAAAATAAAGTTGATATGAAAGTTGGAATTCACTCACAGTTTATCGATTTTAGAATTAATAGCATCAAATTCGTTAAATCTGTGCTCGTTGAAAGGATTAGTTGAGTGTCGAGCGTGTAGTACGAGTTGAACGTATTTGGAAATTTCATTCTTTGAAAGATTATTTTTGCCCACACTTTTTTGAATCTCAGTCATAATCTTTTGAACATGATCCAGACTATAGGTGTTGGGAGATTTGTCAGTCTTTCTCAATGCTTCTTTGAGATGTTTGAACGCCTCTAGAGTGCGTAAACGATAGAGGAAACTATAATTATCTATTTTAAATTAGAAGAAAACTGATTTACTCTCGTTCAGATATCTATTAAAATTTCGAGCATAATCGTTGGTTAGAAAGGTTGGATCGACTGTTACTGCAGATGATGAATTTAGAGACCTTTCTATCTTGTCTCTGAATATCTTTGGCAAGCCCTGACCACAGGGTATATATTGGAATAGTGTTGTCTTTTCTTTATTCATGTCAACTTTTCTTTTGATAAGAATAACAAAGCAGGCGAAGAAAAATAGGCATATTGCAATGATAAAAATGAAAATGTTTAGACCTATTTGGCCAGATGTTACCATTTTAAGAGATAAAAATTATTTCATCAAAATCAAAATAGTTATTTGAATAAACAATAATTTCTACAATCTAGATTATTTTTCTAGCTGTTTGAATAATTATCATTTACAAAATGATTTCATCTCAAGTTGAAGATGAAATCAATGCCCTCAGAGCCATCTATTCATCTGATTTCATTCTACATAATAAGAAAGAAAAGTATGTTATACTCAATTCATAGTATAGCATATTTATTTTTAAATATAAGAAAGAAGACACATGTGCTGATTTGAGAATTAAATTTCCTAACAACTATGACCAATTAAACAGGATCGAATATGAGTAATCCCTATATCATAATTTAGTATTGTGAATTATAACATTGAAAGATCTGTATTAGATAGCTGTCGGTTACTACTTGATGGTATAATTAACGAAAATCCAAATTCTCCCATTGCCTTTGAAATGATCAATTCGTTCTTAGAATCCTTGAGAGAAATAGAAAATAAGGTCGAATGTTCTATACCACCTATTCCAATACAAGTCGAGGAAATTCCTCAAAATTTTATCTCTGTTCCAAGCGTGAGTCAACACCTGCGGTTGCTCCCCAAAAGAGTAGCGGGAACAGAGAGTGTAAATCTCAGTCAAATTTTCTCCGACGAAAAGTTTATCGATCGAAAGAGTATATTCTTGGCAAGCTGCATGAAGTGCACGAGGCTAGAAGAAGTTTCTGCATTTATTACCGAGATGCTGCGCGATAAAGACGTTCAGAAGGCCACGCATAATATCACAGCTTGGTATATTGATGAAAAGAATTATGGCGCAGATGATGATGGAGAGACCAAAGCTTCAAACGGTATATTACAGTTACTCGATATTACAATGACTAGAAATTGTGTCATAATGGTAAGTTTATTTTATTATTTTTTAAGGTTTCTCGATGGTTTGGTGGGATAAAGCTAGGCCCAGATCGATTCAGAGATATTAATTTGGTCGCGAAGAAGGCTTTGGTTCGTTATGGATTCATCAAGAAGAGATGAAATGAACGAAATCCAATATATTTTTAAAAACTGTATTATAATTATCAATTATTTTCCTGTCCAATTATTGTCAGTTAAATTTAACTAAAAGAATAAATTGCACAGATAATGATTTATTATTACAAATTCTTGCTCCACGAGAGCAGCCCTAGTAGAAAGAATCTTGAGTTAAGTAACTTCACCTTATAAATAATACATCTCAATATTGTCAATTTAAAATTTGATTTTTCACGATATCAATCGTTCAAACAAAAGAAAGTTATTTTGAGTCGGTGTTTTAAATAAGAGGAAATTCAAAAAAATTGTAATAGAGTCTAAATTAAACTCAGTCTAATTTATATAACTTCAATGTTATCCACTCCTATCATCCCAGAGTTACATGAAGATGTGTATCCACCACAAGAAGATTCCTATATCTTTCTAGATGGCTTAGAGATGGACCGTGAATGGATTAAATATACTCTTAAACCTAGTCTAATCGTTGAAGTTGGTCCTGGAAGTGGAATAATCTCCTCTTTCCTAATCCTCCATATCCTCGGAAGAGAATCCACTATTTTCTGCTGTGATATAAATCCCTTTGTAAGCTCAATTAACTTTGATTTAGGCCTGTGAATTCTCCCAGAAAACTCTTGCCTTAAATAACCCCCACGGAATCTCTTATGAAATTATTGGTTCAAACCTTTTAGAGTCCTTTTGTCCGTCGAGATTCAAAGTAGACATGCTCCTCTTCAACCCACCGTACGTTCCCACTTCGTTGGAGGAGTTTGAACAGTCCGATAACCTAGCCAAGTCTTGGTCTGGCGGCCCAAGAGGGCGTCTCGTTATCGATAGATTCCTACAAGACTGCATACCTTTCCTCTCCGACAAGGGATGTATTTACATGCTGCTTTCCAAGGAGAATGATCCTGAAGAAATTTTTGAGATGATCAAAAAACTCTCGAAAGGACATTTTGATCAATCTCATCTCGTACATAAACGAAAGGCACATAATGAATTTTTATTTCTTTATCGTTTCTACTCCAAATACATTGTTCCATGAATTATCTTGGCGCTTTGAATTAGTTTTGAGACTTGAGCTCCTAAAAATACAATTCTGAAATATGGTGGTAAAAAATACAAATGTCAATATCAAACAAATGGCACACTAAAATTAACGTACGTAGATGATATATCATAACATTGATATATTTTAAAATTACTCATAAAAAGAAATTCACCAAACTACTAATAAGTAGGCATATCGATATATATATATATATTAATATAAGAAACATACTTTGACCTTGTTTATGATGAATTCAACTAGAAGAGCCAAGGCTGCCAGGAATATTCCAACACTTATGACAATATAGATCCCGGCTAGATCAGCAATTGGGATTGAGCTTGAGGAGAATGTAAAGAGATTCCGATCGAAAATATTTTTTATCTTATCTGAAGGATACTGCCAAGTGCAAGGTGTCTTGGGATTGTCTACATGTCTATATTGAAAAAGATTTTTAGTATTGCAGCTCACTCACAAATACATGTATAATCACTAGGGCAGATGGAAAAAATAGTAAATTATTTTTTAAACGGAAGCTTACATGCGTAAAATAATATAATATTTAGAACCAGCAAGCTTCATTATGTTGCTTATGAAAACTTACTGCCCTAATGATGATCACGCAATAGAACATTTACTTATCAAACATCTCCTTAAGCAAATCGCCACTTGTAAGCTTCTTGATCTGTTCCCCAACTATAGAGTTGAACGGGTTCACTTTCAAGGTCAAAAGGCTATAGAACGACGGGTAGAAGGTATCCGACTTTAGGAAGCAGTACTTGTTAGCTAAGTAAAGTCCCTTCTCATAGCTTGTGACATAGATGAAGTCTCCCTCGTTTATTCTAGCAACCGCTTCGTTTAGAGATTTGATTGGAGCGTAGATTTCTGTAGATATCGTGAGAAGCTTCTTCTGCTCCGGGAATACTGAGCCTCGCAAGATGTCTTCGAGACTATCATCATTGTCGATTCCGAATCTAATGAAATAATTATAATATTTGATCGTTTTTGAGACTTGAATGCCTGGAAAATAAATGAAGATTCTGCTTATTACAGAGTTTCGCATATCAAAATCAGCAGGTGACTTAGAGTAGTAATAATAACAAATTTAACAAACTTGTACTTGTTCTGTTTCAATAGCTGCTTGGGAGTGTTCACCTTTGGGCTTATCGACAGAGTGGTGTAATACGCACCGAATGAGCTAACATATGTAACGACAATTGTTAGAGAGAAGAACAGCCATAGGATGTGTAGAAGCCTGGAAGATAATCTAGTTGGTAGATCGAATCCACTGGCCTATTGGAAAGATTCAAGTTATTTTTCTATTAAATGACAACTCACAAAAACCAGTGGTTTCAAACTACAACTCACATGCAAGACTGCGCCAAAACCAAAGTAGATTGACTGTATGAAAGAGATGCGATCGTCATTCGGATTGATCCTATCCAGAGCGTAGTATGTGAGAGATACTAATAGACAAGAGGAGAATAGGCAAATCCAAACCTCTGGGGAAAAAGGATGCGTGAAGAAGCGAAAGGTTCTAGTTTCCACAGATTTCTCCATCTCACGATATATCATAATGAATGAAGTCGGCATAATCGGATCTGATACGTGCAATCTTGCAGGGACATTTAATGGGATCACTGGTATTCCGAGCATATCAATTTCCTAGAGAAAATATTACTTTTGAGTAAAAATTGGACAAAAATAGAGTCCTCACATTTTTATCAAGCACGTGGTACAAGTCATCAACTTTGGATGTATTCAGAAGGATATACTTTATTTTCACGCCAATCTTTCCAAATAACTCATTCAAATAATCTATAATAACCCCGGCTTGTGTTCCATTCGCAGTCTCATATGAAAAGGGTGGATTCTAGATCGATAAAAAGGGATCTAACATACTTCGCTAATGCCAACTCTCCATTCTGCCTTCTGTAAATAGGCGAATAATTCATCTCTACTAGACTTGTACACTAAGTCTGATTGGGGGACATCCAGCTTTATGGTATATTTTCCGTCAAGGGTGAGTTGTAGATTTCCGAGCTTAAATGAAAATATGTTTTCTCAGAAATTAAAATGATCTTGACTCTCTTTAATTTTTCCTCTTAAAAACGTACTTTAACTGCTGTTTTACCAAGACCCCGATAGACTCCAAAAGATCTATAATCGGCAATTGATTCATTCTTGAGGTGATAGACACCGGAATTTGTGACCAATTTGTCAAGCTGATACAAGAGATTTTAAAGGCATCACTTACTGAAGGGACATTTGGACAGAGTTGATTTATGGCATGGGTTCTAGCGAGATCTATCATGTCGTTAATTAGGATTTCATCATCATTTAAGGCGATAAAGCCGACATCTCTCATTACTCTTTCATCGGTTTCATTCAGCTCGAATTCAACGCTATAAACTGTACTAATCATTGTAGCATACGACCACATTGTACGTGATATACCCTTAAATGCAAATGTTAGTCCAACTTTTAGAATTCAGATAAAAAGATGTACCACTCACAGAACCGACAATAATCCAGGTATGTTGTGGACGCAAATAACTCAGGGCGTATAGGGTGTCCAGGACAAATTTACTCGTATTTTGCGTTGCTATCAAGATGAAATGATCAATTTCGTTCACATCGATGGCTGTTATCAAAGAATCAAGCCGATCATTCTCTTCGATCACGAAAAACTCGACAAATTTTTGAATTAACCCAAAGTTGACCAGGTTTTCAGGACCCCTTCCTGGATCAGTGAACAGATTAACTGGTTAAATTAATAATTAATGTGAATATTTTTACAATATTTCCTTTCCAATATAATGAGAAGGTTAACACCTTGTTTTCTAGTGAGCGCTTCAACTAGGAAATATGCGATTCGCAGCCTCTCTTCAAAGATTCTTCCCATCTCTCGTTTGTGGAGAATATTCGTAAAATGTTTCTCTATTAAAAGGGAATTCGGTGTAGGCAAAAGCTGTGATATCCAAGCATCATTTTGTCCCAAATAGGAAAATATCGTCCTCTGATGGTTGAATAGAAAACTCTCCACTGAAATATAGTTTGAAATGTGACTACTTACAGGCGTTATAATTATCCATGTTTTGAGTAAATTGAATAGAATTTGGAAAGAATAATTCAAATTTGAGTTGGCTATTCTCAAGACAACTGTTTGTGTAGAATTTTCTCTTGAATAGGTCGGTAGCCAGTGTTTTATTAACATTGGGAACATTAAGAACTTTATAATAATTATTTCCTATCGCTTACTCGAATAAAAAATCATTTCACCACAAGTCAACGAGTTGATCATCAGTAGTATGAATTTCCACATTATTTTCATCTATAATAAAGAATTTGTTGGACTATATTTATATATTTTTCAGGTGCACAACTAATGCACTCAAAATATGGAGCTTACAAACCAAGGCTTGATGAACTTGATCTCAAATTTTATTTCGTGTTATTAAGATGTATTTCAGACTTAAATTTGAACAATTTTTTTGTCGCAAAAACGTGGAGAAGAAAAAATAAAATATTTTTTTTTGGAATAATTTTTATCGAGAATGAACATCAGAAAAATATACAAATAAAAAGGAATTTCTGAGGAATTAAAATTTTACAAATATCTGCTAGACAGTGAAGACGCCTTGTTAGTAAAATTTTCACAAATGATTCTATCGCCATGATCGTAAAAAGGATTCATTTGAAACTAAAAAGAGTTAAATATATTTTTACTTTGGTGAAGAGACTATATATTTCAGAGAAAAATGTTTTAATCCTATCGTCATTCGGTTCAGTATGGAGAAGGATAAACTTTAATACTAAAGAATTAAATAAATGAGTCTTACATCCCGGAGTAACATAACCATAGACATTCCACTCATTGAGCTTGTCGATATTCTTAAAGTAAGATTGATCAGTTTGACATATTTTTGTGTAAATTGTGTCTAAAGAGCTAAACGCAAGAAACTGTTCAATATGTCCAAAGTCTGAGAGCTATTTCGATGAAAGAACCGAGAGAATTACTTTATCATCCGAATATTTCGATGCAATTTCAAATATTGCTTGATCAGATGTGGATATAATTACAAAATAAAATTTTCCTGGCATTCAAAAGTTGTACTGTTTAAAACTGACAACAATTTTGGTTTGCGAGTGTTTTATTAAATAAACGTAATAGATATTTAGATTCAAAAATTCCACAAGAAGTAATGTTTCCCGATGAATTGAAATATGAATCCTAATCGTTCCCCCAATCCAAGCCTCGACTCATCAAGGCTATCCATCAAGGAATTCGAGCAGATTTATCTTAATCAGAAAGAGTTTTTCTTAGCTAATAATGATGAACGTTACGAGAATAGATCTGAAGATGAATTAGACACAGATACATTGGAACCAATCTTTAACACGAATAAAGATTATCTTGCTGCTAAAGACGAAATTTATTTCAACAGATGTAATCATGAGTAAATCAATAATCTAATACTCAATCTATTATCTCACTAGAATCGTTTAATTCGATAATTATGATTTTCTTTTTAGAAATTACATCGTGACATCTTACAATGATGCATCTGAGAAGATGAAACGGTTTTGTGAAAACGAAAAGAGCATCACGCAGAAGGAAAACAATTTGACAGCGTCTGTGAAGAAATTCCTTGTTGAGTGAGTCTTATTAAATACTTTTGGATAAAGTTAGCAGTGCTTTAGTACAGTGCTTCAAAGCAGTTTAATAAAATTTGTAAGGATCCTCAAAGTAGTAGGTAATATTTTGTAATAATCTGCTCATTATTGAAAAAATCAATTTCCATAATAGATATTATGAAAATGTTACAAGATTTGTGAAAAAAATAAGCTCAGTATTGATAGATAGTTATCATTCAATGAGATCATACCTTTTATGTTTATCTAATTTCTATTTATTCTATGAGAATAGTGACTTAATTTATTAGATTTAGTCAACATAAATCACAATTCATATAAAGTCATTCCTTGTGATAATGACTAAATCTGACATATTATCAAGGAACTTTGGAAATTGATCGCTTCTGTACAGAGTTCAGTGTAACTGAAATGAAATAAACTTATCGATTCTAATCGAGAAGTAAAACCTTTTATCCATTTTTCCAGAGAGTGCAACGAAAAATTTGGATTATTAGACAACCTCTTTGAGCTGTTAACGACCCTACAGAGTGGAATGCCAGTATCTGAATTATCCCCAGAGTTGTATTATAATTTGACGAATTTGTTGAATGGAAAGATTTCTTCAATTAAATCGCAAAAGAACCACAAGGATACTCAAACTGAAATCCGTTATATCTCCAAGACGAATTCGTATACGCAATGCAGAGAGATTGCTCCAAGTGGCAATAAGAGTAATTGTAGAAATCTGAAAAATGGGTGTGTACGCTGCGGAAATGAAAAGGTGAGTCATTTTATTGACTGTATTGATCCTTTGCAAAATTTATTTCTGCCCTTTTTTCATTAGCCTTTGTTGATTTCCTTGGTGGGTTTAGAGTTCATTCCATTTAATCCTTTATAATTCTGTTGGGCAAGGGCTACTCTCAAAAATCGATAATTGGATATTTACTGGCCGCTTATTATACTCTTGCGAGTATTTCACTCTTATCATAGCGTCTTCGCATCAAATGAAAGAATTCGCACGTTTTCTGTAACCATAAATATTCTCTTATAGCAGCTTATCCAAGAGAAATTGTCGTATCTAAAAGAAAGTCTAGAGACTGCAACTCTTTCTGCCCAAATGATATTTCTGGCCTCTTTTTCCATTCAAGTTTTCCTCTTTGCTCCTAGCCGAAGAAGAGATCAAATCGAATTTACTCAAACCTCACTGAAATCTATGCTGGGCAAAATAATGTTAACACGGCCTCAACAAGCGACAGTAGTGGATACACCAGTGACCGCTTTCATGATACTTCTAGATGGTCGAAAATCTGTTCTCAACTTTGTGTTCTATCGAGGGAGCTGGTTGAATCGCAAAAGATTCTCACAAAGCAACTGGTCGATGATAAAAAATCCCAATCATCTCGTCTTTCACAAAGTGAGACTTTTTAAATCACCTAGACCCACTCAGTAAAAGCCTAGTTGAGTACGAACTGAATTCTAATCTGATTTTATTCAATTAATTTGGCGCCAAAAAAAATGATTTAAAATTTTAGGATAAACTTTTTATTTTTATTCTAACCCATGTTTCTCATTAACTTTATTTGAGGATAATATCCATAAAAAAATGTCAAACTTTTGAATTAAGAAAAATTATCCGTTGCTCTCATTGATGATATTATTTTTACGCCGTTGGTCTAAACTTTGTTCCTGTATAATGAATCATAAATTATGATAGTCTAAAATAATCCAAAAATTAAATGGTATTTTGTCAATTATTGATTTACTCATGTTTTCTATCTCATTAAAACTTGAAAAAATTAAAGAGCAATTAGTTCTCAGAGCTGATTAGATCGATGTCCTCACAGGTTTCAGGTTAAATTATTTCTTCTTTTCTTCACAGGTTCAAAGAGTAAATTCGATGTTGGCTATAACGTTTCACAATCTGTGAGTTCTTACACTTTTAATAGCAAATTATTTAATCTCATTTCTCGGGTTATTTAGGAGAAGGATGACATGTTGCTGTCAAATGTTCAAAATAAAGACGTCTATTACGCTAAGCTTATGCCGGGAAAGTGAGTCCAACCACCTCCTTTTTTGGTAGAGATTGAGGTCTACTGTTAACCCTCCTAGAGCTCACTAGAAAAGGTTAAATATTGTGCTCAAAAATAAATATTTTCACAAATTATGACTTGAGAAAACATTCCATAATGTGGCTGTTTTTAGCATTTTTTCTGATATTTTTGCATTTTGGCTTTAGAAATGAGCCAAAAAGAGAATCGTGTAAACTTTTGAATCACCTTGTCGAGGAAAGGTATAGTTTATAAGTGGTATGCATAGCCAATATGTTTTTATAGAATACATTTCTATATCTAACCACGGGAATAATGGGTTGTAAATTGTTTTTTAAATTTAATATTCTCTTCGTATTAAGAATTTATCTGAGCGTTATTTGAGTCACGATCATAACTGCTTCCCTCCTTGAACATCCCAATTTAGACCTTGATTGGCTTTTATTCTGGCAATGATTTCAATAAATCGAAGCGTTTTGTTGTCAATTCTTATAATGTTAATGTTTATAAACATATTTTAGAGTGTTGAAAAAATTATTGAATTTGCTCTTAAACTTGTTGTAAGAATCCTCACTTTTAGAGAAACATTAAAGGATAAAATGTGCCCACGTAGATCCCTATCAGATGAGAAGAGTCAAGAGGACGCCCAAACAATAAAGTTGCTGGATATTATTGAAGAGTTGAAGAAGGAAGATCCCCAGCTTGCAACGAGCCTAGTGGATAATATCCTAAACTTTGGCAAAAGCGGATCAGACGGCTGGAATGCACTCATGTGCAAGCTTAAAGTTTGTTAAACTCATCTTAAATAATTGAGTGTTTGTCTAGTCCTCCTTATGTATACTTTTTCTATGGTTTCATGATTTCTATTCAGGAATTTGAGGTCCTACATCTTTCGCATGTTTAACGATGTTGGTTAATAGATTTTTCTGCTCGTCTTTCACGTTTTGCTCTCATTTCTTGATGTCTGCCCAACGTAGGTGGCCAACCTAAAAATCCAGTTGTTGTTTTCTAGAGGGATGGCGTAGTGAATTGTTCCCCAAATCCTATAAATATGATATCTCATATGGCGTAAGTTGGAAACGAGTGGTAAATAGTTTCAACACTTCCTTCCCCATTAGAACCCCTCATGTGAACCTGAAGAGAGTTAGACTCGGAAATGAAACTCAATTAAAAGAGAAAAAAAAGGTTCAGTTTATCCTTGTGAAAGAGGTTCAAGAGTCTCTTTGTGTGGAGGATGACTTGAATTCCGTTGTAATTTTGTTTGATGAAACTCTTCAATTTTTCATTTTCAATCTTTTTTCTTTTTCTGGCCTCGTATTCTCTCCTTACAAAATCTTCCATAGGAATCTTTCTGAATATCTCTCTTCTTATTTGTCTATTGTATGTATTAATGTGTTTAATTTCACGGCGAGAAAGTTTAATATCTCAAGGAGCCAGCTTTATTGAACGTTTTTGTTAAGAGTTTAATCTTCTATTGAAGATGGTTCTTTAATTTAACTTTTTTCAATTCAAGTTTTGTTATTTCAGATTTTTCTTATTCATTCGTTGAAAAACCCTGCCTACCCCGCTATAAATTGGGGGTTTTTAAGTAAGGAAAAAATGATTCATTATTTCCCCCATCCTTTTTTATAATTTTGAAGTTCATTTTTCAACCCTTAAATAGTACAAATATCAAAATTGTCAAAGTACTATTAGTAAGATCTTGTCCAGACCTATT
>KL567305.1:14968-35188 GCA_000715275.1 Gyrodactylus salaris
ATAACTGTTAAACTAGAGTTTGGATAAAAGCACTGCCAAAGACACAGAAAAAACTTTATTCATCATAGACAATGTGAAAATGTTGAATGCTGATTTATTTTATAAATCAATGAATAAGAAGTCGAGTTATAATCTGGAATTCTGATTACTATTATTTTCCAAGATGACCCAAATATTCATTTAAAGAAACAAAAGTCATTCCTAAATGAAAAAATCGATGAAGGCAAATCTGAATACATACATTGCGATGACACAGTGCTGCTCAGATATGGTCAGATGAAAAATAAGCCTTTTTTACTTCTATCATCATTACACACGGATTTCACAACATAAGATATTGATAAACAAGAAATCCCACATAACTGCAACTCAGCAAAAGGAGGTGTCGATATGTTAGATCAATTAGTTGGAACCTACTCACGCAGAAGAGGGACACGTCGCTGGCCTCTAGCAGTATTCTGGTATATAGTAGACATAGCCTACTATAACGCTCTTTACATTTTCAAGTTGAGAAAAGTTTCTTTAAAGCATCCTATTTTTTGAACAATAGAAAGCTTTTTTAAGAAAATGCCAGAAAGATTTTGACCGTAATTTGATGACAGAATGAACTTATTTTAGAGTAATGTTGTCTTGGGAAAAAGGACCAAAGTATTTTGATAGGCTAGCTTTAGTGGTAACTGTCTTTAATACTCACCTTGAAGATTGCCTCAATATCGTCAACCTCAAAGATTATATCCTTCACTCCGTCGCCATGCAGAGTTAAATGATCACTAATCTCTAGAAAAGAAATTAGTCACAAATTAGTTTAACAAACAATCAACTCACCCTTTGGCTTATTTGGCATAAGCATGCTCGAAAAGGCAAATAAAATCTAGAAAAATAATAATTGCAAACTAAAAAAACTATCGAAATAAGAATATTGAGAGGTGAATTCACTTTGTTTTGTCTAACGACATGTGTGGCGACATTCCTTTCCCCTGTCTCTAGACCCTGATAAGCAAAGTTTTGAAAGCCGAGACGGGATGTGTAGTAAGAGGCCGCTTGTTTAGCATTTCCGACCCAGAATGTAATTTGAAAGAAGGAATTAAACTTTCCCTTCTCTGGTTTCACGCCCTTGTCAGTGTAGGTCGTCTTGAGAGAAAAGAGTTGAAGGATATAACATCAAAGTCTTAATAAATTGTTTAAACAAAACGATTTCTATAAACGACTTCTATAGGAAAAATCTATTACATTAAAGGTAAATAAGGGATTTACTTGCCTTGAGAGAATCCTTACAAGTTATGTGAGAGCAAGTAAGATAGAGAAAGCTCCCTTTTAATTAGCAGACGAATTCTCAGTGAATGAGTGACATTTTAAATCAACCACTGAATCCATTGTTATGTATTCAAATAAAAATTTGTACAAGTTGATGATTGAGGTGTATAAAGTTGATATTATCAAAAAGATCCACTAAGCTATTAAGTTGGTGGAGAGCTGGATGAAAACTAGAATAAATTCTGGTTTCCTCGAGGAAAATATATAAAATTGAACCCTAAAGTTTGACAATAGAAAAACTCACCATCTGCTTGCAAGTTGAATTGTGTACTTTCGATAGAATCGTTTTCTTTTATATAAGCTAATCGAACTCTGGTAGAATGACAGTTATTTTTGATCTTCAATCAGTTTAAATTTTACCGCAATGTTGTAATAAATGTTCGCATGAGATTCTCTGAGAAAAGTCATGCATTTGTCATTCATAATCACATGAGATATTAGTTAAAGTGGTCATTCTCTCACAAGTTGGATTTGTAAGATTATCAAGCGTGAATAAAGCAGTGTAATGAAAAAAGAATTCTTTATTGATGGCTCATTCGTTAATCGCTTGGTTAAATTCTATTAATCCGATAACTGCCACGATTTCTGTCGGCCTTATTGGAACTCTTACAGACGATGGTCGCTCTGAACGATTTCCGGAACTTGGCCGACATTAAGCTGTACAAAATCGGGTTAATTGTTGGCGTGAAGTAATGCAGGGAGCCTATGTAGAAGGGTTGGTTTATGTTTGATGAAATATTGATGCAAAAAAAGTAATAAATTAATTGAGAATAAAACTCTATCACTAGAGTAGAGAAGCATAAATCTCATTTGGGAGATGTTTTGGAATGTAGATTATCGTATTTTAATCTTCGAAAAAGAGATTCAGTACAAATTTGAATTGCGCGGGTTAGGATGCTTTGTGAAGGGCAATGATTAAATATGAATTAATCAAAAGAATTTAAATACGTTTTAAATTGTGGAATGATTACTGTCAAAATTCCTTTATAGTTTCTGTCAAATAATACAAATATTTACCACAATAAAAATTTATTCTGTTTAGATTTAAATTATCTTAATACAGTGGATTTCCTACATGCAGTGTAGCCAAGGATAAACCCGCGCAATTCAAATGGACAAGGAATCACTTTTTAAAGAAGAAAACTAGTAGCTCTCATACGCAGCACGACATGTGATAGAGGGCACTCTGCAAATTTTTATTTATTACGGGATGTTGATCTCGAAAAATATTAATTTCTTTCCAGAGAGTGTTCATTTTCATCTCAGCATCTGAAAATCTTATTTTGTCTCATTTTAAAATTAAAGAGTCAATATATTCTGATTCAAGGAGATTAACATTTTGAAAATTAAAAAAAAATGTCTTGGTTGAAGCTAATAAGAATTTAAAAAAGTTTCTGAAAATAAAATTATTGTCAGCCTTTCCAGAAGGAGAATCGAGAAATCATAATGATCAATTGTCAAAAATTTCAAAAAAATTTGGCATTTAAATCTCTGAAAGATGTAAATCGATAATTTAGAATCTAATCAATTTCTATTTAGCTATTCAATCTAACGAGAAGACGATTCATATTTACTGCGTAAATGTAATACAGCAGTCAGAAGCTTAAAATCATGAGATTAATTTATAAATACACCAACCTGATATAAGATAGAGGACAGCGTAGCCGGAATTCCGATTCGAGATTGAATCCCTAATTCCGAACGAGGTCATGATCCTTTGAATATGCAACGGGGCCCAGCAGATGAAGAATGCAATCACCATACTCACTGGAAAGTTATATAAACCGATCATAAAAGTAGATCATGCAGAAATTGTAACCGAGTGAGCAAATGCACGTTTCTAATAGGAGACATTCCACACAAATATCCAGCGTGAAATGACATCTCTATTAATTTTGATCTATCTCAATAGATATTATTCACTCACGTAACATTTTAGTAACGGTTCGCCGACTATTTCTGGTTTTATCCGCCCAGCTGAATACTTTAACAAACTTTTTCCATTCGGGATACTGAAAAGATTTTATGCGTTAATTATGTAACCTTGATAGTCAAAGCTAACGTAGATGTGTTCTAACTAGCCACAGAAAGCATATCTACACTTGGCCCTGCTCCAAACAGTAAAAGAGTTGGAAACATTCGTTCATCACCATTGTTGCACCCCCAACTGATCTATTTCGTTTTGAAATTCAAGAGAATGTGATCAATGCTCTTCTGAGGGATCAGGGTACGATTTTAGAAATGGACTTTTCGGTCTATTTGTTGCCATGACTGACTATAAATTTACAATTTTGAGAAGATACAAAGTATAAATAATTTACCATGGAAACTCATTAAAATAAAAAATAGTTTCTGAAATAGAAAGCCAGTCAAGAACCAATAATAGTTGATCAATAGGAACACCCCTCTTTCTCAATATATAAATGAATGGTCCAAAAATCCATCCTTTCTAAATGGCTAAATTTCTCAAATACGCAGAATCGTTCAAATCAGAAAAAATTTGGAAAAAATAATTTTGGAAAACATCAAAACTGACTATAAATCGAATATTTTTCTTTAAAAATTTGACTAAAATACTTTTTCAACGGACTATTTTGGGTTGAAGCCCATCGACTCTTTCCTCAAACCGGAACGCATACACTAAGCAACACACCGACTTGTGATTAGTCAACTCAGACACACCTAAAAATGATTTGTCAGAATGAGAAGGTTATCCAACCTCTCTCATGTCATAAATAACCATGTCGGTTTAAGGTCTGATGAGAGCCGACGAAAATAAAAAGCTGTTTACCTATTTGGCGTCGTTATTTACTCTTCTGCATGACTCTAAGTCAGCCCCCTGCTAAAATATTCGAGGAAATTAGGCGTCTTTTGTCCTTAACTATTTTGGGTTGCTCTATTCATCACTCACCACTGAGACTGCAATGGATGATGCAGAGGACTTGTTATAAATTGCATCATAAAGTAGACTATTGTGACTCCTTATCTCTACATCGATGAGGATATACAATACGATCATGATCGACATGGGAATGACGAAGAATATGATTGAGGTCACTAACAGCAAGTGGTCAAGGTTTATGTAATTTGCAAGCCAGCTTCTCTGAAAGAAAAAGTGAAGTAAATTAGTTCTCTCTATGCAAGTACAATGCTAGTCTAATGAAATTTCAATGTTGGGTTTTAACATTCTTGAAGTATTTAATCAATGATTGTAATTGCATTGGGAATTCAAAAAAAATTGAGCGATATACTTTGACTAATCAAATCAAGAAACTCTCAACATTGGGATCATACTCTAAGCGAACAATAGCTTTTAATGAGGTTGGTTGATCTAGTTCCGATATGCTTTTTCTTTCTTAGAAATGAGTTTCATAGCCGAATCTAACTCTCTTCGGGTTCACATGAGGGGTTAAAATGGGGGAGGAAGGTTTGAAACTCCTTCTGCGTAGAGGAGGGAGGAGACCGGAATCGAACCCACGCCATATGAGATATCATATTTGTAGGACTTGGGGATCAATCCACTACACCATCCCTTCTACTCCAATACGCTGAGCTCTTTATTACAAAGGACTAGATATTTTAATCAAAGTCACAAATCACTGGAAAATTTCTACTCGTTGAAGAGGAAGGGATTGTTCTGCAATGTAGTGGGAAGCTAATACGATTATATGAAAACAAGAGATCTCTAGCGGTATTATGAAGATTTCTCCATGAGATCTAAGATGATTTGCATATTCTCAAATTCATTTTACATATTTTGGTTAGTCCTAATTATTAGAGTTACCCAGAATTGCATGAGATCCCTATGGATTCCTTGATTGCTCTCAAAGTTTATATAAATAGGAGGGAATTTCTATTTTCACCAGATGTCTTTAATAAAAATGGATGTCTGGAGTTTTATTCTGAGTTGATTATGATTAGCAGAAAAAGATTCAGTTGAGTCTTAGACGAATTCTAGACACAAAAGAGTTGAGACAGACATTTCACTCAAGTGAAAGCATACTCTCTGATAGCTAGACATGTTCATCGAAAATTGTGAAAGAGCGTTGTGTTAAAGTCACGAATCCTTTATTTGAATACAAAACTCACATTATCGGACGTGCAGATTGTAGATGCTGGGATGGAGACGTTTTGCTGCCAGGGGAGTTTTGAGGTACACGCTTGGTGCACCTTAATTGAGTCGTTTATTCTCAGGGTCACAGTGCCGGTCAGATAAGCTATTGGTAGAACGTAGATTGTCATTGCAACCGAGTAGAATATAATTCCTTTGATACAGGACGATAGATTTTTCGTATAACTTATTCTCCGACGTTCTATTTTATGAGGAAAGAAGATAAAACATTTAGAACAATAAAAGAATAAGCAACTCAAAGATAAATTAATCCGAGAACCTTTTGTAGAAAAAAAAGTATTAATCAAAAATGGATAATTAAAAATCGGTTTAAAGCGCTCATGTAAACATAAAGTTACATCCGTGATGTAGTTGATTTGGCTGGAACTAACCGATGAGAAAAAAATGAGTATAACTAACTCGAAAACAGTATTTTCATATTTAACCCGAATCTACAATTCAATGGTAATTTCTATTTTTCAAAGTTAACAACAATACTCGAAATTCCGTATCATCAGAAATCTTTTTGAAACATAAAATTGGAAATTTACAAGTTTAAATATGAAAATTATGTTTTTGAGTTAGATACTCTAAAACTGACTTTTAAGGGAAAAGAAAGGTGAATCAAGGTTTAAAATATGTTATTTTATCATATTAGTATTCAACGGAACTTTTCAAAAAATATTTTTTGCGTTCCAACCTAATGCAAAATGGTTCATAGCGAAATTATAGAAGAGCTCATTGTCAGTGTCCCTCCTTTGAAAATTTACAAACATTTGGATTCGTTCAATGAAAAATATTCAATATCTACTAAATACCATGCGAATTTTAGCAATCTAATTTCTGCCGCTCAAATAGATTATTCAATCAATGAACATCAGCTTCATATCACCTTGATCGAGTGCGTATCCAAGGAAAAACGTGAACATTTTTCAAAATAGGATTGATCGTTGAGAATAAAAAATTGATGTTTTTAGATGAAATCTTCAATAATTTGATTCCGAATGTCTGTCCAGTTCGTTAGTGTACACTTTTGATAAAAATCGTTTCCTACTCAAGTTACAACAGATGTATATAACGAAATATAACTTGATTATCTCACGTAATATGTTGCTCAATAGTTTAGGAGAGCACTTTGCATGAGGATTACAAATGACAATATAACGTTCGACTGTGAAACATGTGAGAATGACGACTCCGAAGAGGGAACAAAATTCTGCAACACAATTCTTCAATTTGCAGAGAAAGATGCCCTTCTTCCATGGATAAAACTCCTGAGAAGTGAATATTCCGATTTCATCTGGGATACCTAGAATAGATAATTAGTTTAGCTGAAAAATGTATTTTAAAGATTGAATGGAAATTGAGTTTTAATCTTCTCGAATAAGTGTGCCTAGGAAGAATCTCATAGACTACTTGAATTGGTGAACTTCTCTGGGAATTGTGAAGAGAAATACATTGAATGTCTACTTCGAAGCGTGGACTTTCTCCGTAGTTCATAGAGAAAACGGGATAGAAGGATCATTCCATAAGTAATTGAATCACTTGTTTCAGGCTAGTCATGTTACATTCCGAAGAGTATCATATTTCCCAAGAAACAAATCGGAAAGAACAAAGAGGGACTCCAAATCACAAATGAAGTTTAAAAAATGAAATCTATGTGGATAATTATAATTCTATTTATTGAGATTTTTGAGACATGAATTCAGATTAGATTTTCATTAATAATGTAAGAAGAAGAGCTTCATTCTTGAAAATGTTACAATGTATCAATAACGCTAGTTGTTGTAAATAAAGATAAACTCTATATGGAGATATGAGGGAGGTTAATTTCGCTAAAGTTATCTAAGAGACACGATGCAAAAATGCTAATTTACTATGCAAAATTTAAAGATATTTGATAACTCTTCTATCTGATTTGTTTCACAAAACCTTCTTCATGGTCTCAAGTAGGGGAATCCAAAATATTTCTCTATTGGACTTTTAATTATGTTAAAAGGGGCTTATTTGATAGTATCAACTGACTCTAATTTCGTGTTTCAAAAGTAAGAAAAAATAACTCTTCTAGAATATGATGAGGAATCAACAATACTGAGAATTCCGTATCATCAGCAATCAGAAAAGTTTATTTTTCTTACTTTTGAAACACGAAATTAGACATGAGATTGTAATTGTACGAATTTTTTCGAGTTAGAGTCTCTAAAGAAAGAAAGATGAATTAAGGTTTAAAATATCTTCTTACACAACAGAAACTTATTAGAAACTATTCAAAGGAAAATAGTTTTATGGTCCACCCTACTGTGTTATGAATCTTTTTGGTAAGGACCGTTTTCATGCTTGAAAATTTACCGAATAAAAATGTATTTTGAGATAACAATTTTACTCATGTTTCTTTTAATCGCGTTGAGTGAGGAAATATAATTAAATCTAATATTCTTAGTTCCTCCCCTAATTCCTGTTCTGAAGAGAATACTGTATTTCTTTTCTGACGAAACTCATTAGTTGAGAATTAAATCTAATTTCTTACAAAAATAAAAGCTAGGAATGAAATCCAAGAGATTATATAAAACCTATCGATATGTTTTAACGAGATCCAAGTTCTCGTTATAAGAGCAGGCGGATCTTAAATAGAGATTGGCAAGATTAAGTGCTCATGAGGACGCATTCTTTCTAACCAAACACAAAAGAGATTAGAAGAGATATATCCTCTATGCACGAGAGAATGATATTTCTTCGAAATATGTAAAAACTACAATTTACTAAAATTTCAAACTTTTGAGGTAGAATTATTTTTAGAATAAAGAGAGCTTTAGGTGAAAAAATTGAATAATGAAATAGTAATAAAAGAGGACAAATAATGATGAAGATAAACCTTTACCTTTTCAAGAGAAATCAGAAGAAATGTGGAAATAAAAAGAGTACATTTAAAACAAACAGAAAAGATGTTTGAATTCATAGCCAACAGATTCTGAGGTTGAGATCACAAAAACAACAGAGATAGACCGAATAATTGAATATTTCAATTTCCACGCAATTTAAGGAATTAAGAGTCTTTGCCAACCCCATTACACTTGTATGCGTAAGGAATGGAGTTAGAAATGAATATGAAATATAACTTTTCCAGACAAATATTGACAGTTGCTTTACTATGCTAGATGGACTGAATGGGAAGAAGTTAACAAGATAACTGGGAAACACCTCAACATGAGATCAAAAAATATAAATGTACAGTCGTGTAGTTTAAGGAAGAAAATGTGAGAAATTTTGAAAAAACCTCTTCAAGCTTAAAATAGTTGATTGAGAATTTTCAATAATAATGATTATAGACGATTGACTTTCTTTTGGTTCAAGCGGCCGGGTCAAGTAATCAATAAAAATCAGTGTTCATGCCAAGTCTATTATTACCTAAAACAGAGTTAGGAAAGGGTGTAATCTTTGTTGATCTTTTATTTAAGCGACCGGAAATATGGTGATCTTTAAGATCCTGCTCCCAATAGAAAAAGTGGGAAAATAACTTTAGATATCAAAAAGGATAAATTCATATTCAATCCAGCGTAGCAGAGTGACCGGTGATGCAGCACAAATATTGTTGTAATGTTTCTTCATCAAATTTGATAGACTTTCCAAATCTCTACAAGGAGACTAAATTATGCTACATTTAACTTCTCTTCTCATAAACAAGTAATATTTCTATTTTTTTGAACAGAATAAAAATCTATGCTAAAATAACAATTTTCTTAAATTTGACCTTCTTAAGGCTTGTGGAATTTTGACTAGTTATAGTCATTTGATCATAAATCTATTCGAATATGTGTCTTAATAAGTGAAGGAAATATATATTTCGACTAATTTCATCAGTCCTTCAAAATAGTTTTTATAATTTTTAAATGACAAAATTTCTCAATGGTTGTACAATTGATCATGAATTCTTATAATATCAGTTTGAATACTAGCTCCGAGGTAGTACCTCGCAAGCCATTGAAAGGTAGCGAGTAGAGTCATGCCGTCTTCTATGGGTGATGTTATGAAAACCTCTAATAAAATATGATATGCTTTTAAAATAAAACTTCTTTCTGTCTATAAAAATCTGCCTCAAACATGGATTCTCTGTATGATT
This sequence comes from Gyrodactylus salaris, assembly GCA_000715275.1. NCBI lineage: Eukaryota > Metazoa > Platyhelminthes > Monogenea > Gyrodactylidea > Gyrodactylidae > Gyrodactylus > Gyrodactylus salaris. Next base: position 24,511 of record KL567305.1, read on the forward strand.
TATGAATAAATGAGAACTTGAACTCACCATTGATCAAGAGAATCAGATCACTGACAGCGAGAGAGAAGAGGTAGCAATTCGTACGGGTTCTCATGCAGTCATTCGTTAAAATCACAATGCACGTAGATATGCTGCCAATTGTTCCAGTAACAAAGATGCAAATATAAATAATTATCATGAATGATAACTTCATCGATCTCTCACCAAGCTCCTTCGTTACATATGTCTGAATGGCATTCGAGATATTTTGATAGCAGTCGATGCCGTAGGCTTCCTTGAGCCCATCTTCGTTGTATTGGGGATGACAAAAGAATGAGGAGATATTTCGTGCAATACACTCATCCATTCTTACTCACATTCATTAAAAAGAATTGCTTTTACTAATGCTAGATTCTTTCAATGAATTATAGTAAAATAGAATTCATTCTATCGGAGGGGAGCAGTGAAGAGATGTGCTCTCTCATTGGCTGTTTGTGAGTAGCACATGATTTTATACAATTATGTGGTCGAGTATTCATGAAAAAAAGTAAAGATAAACAATCAAGATTGTCATATTTAACTCTATCCATCATAAGCACAATAATTGAATACAAAATCTGTGATATAGATAAGAGTGTAAAATCTCGTCTTGAATGTAAATTCATTTGGTAAATGTTAAGAAAAACTGTATACAAATAATCAATCTAGCAATATTAATGAGCCTTTCAAGCGATCTTGTTCAGTCCTTGAGATGGATTAGGCCCAGAGGCAAAATATCGATATCTATAATTCACATAGACAGCAGACTCTAATAATAGTGATGAATAAAATCACTATTATGTGGGATTGTAAACAAGATTGCAAACTCTAATTATATTGATTTCACAACGTAGACTCTATAACATGATAAGCCATTGCAAAATTACAAGGGCGAATGAAGAATGTATGCTAATTCTTATATTGGATCAGGATTTACAGAAAAGATTAGTGTTGAGAGAATATTCCTAGGTTTCTATTTCGGGGTTGGAAAATGCTAATTTACTAATTTGCTTGTGATTCGTAGAAGGAGCAGAATTTTGAAAAATTATCGATTTTGTTAAAACAAATAAATAAACGAAATTATCAGATAAATAATCACCAGAACAACATTTTAAGCTTTATGATATTTTGAAGAAATCAACGTTCAATAACTAGTTTTGAGCTCTAAAATGAACCAGCAAACATGGCATGAAGAGAAAAATTTGCCTAAAATCTTTGGGAGAGATCTGAAGTGTTATCTGTGTGCGTGGAAGTGAATTGCTAATCCAGGATTAGTGATAATTCATTTGAGACAGAGTAATTGGCTGTTTATTTGGAGACATGTCGTTATTAGTGAGACTAATGAGTCCATTCAGAGATGGCATGTTGACCTGCGCCTCAACAGCTGCCGCGGCATTCTCAGTAGCCCGCGAGGCAGCTACAACCTGCTTCGAGGACTCTCTAAGGCGAATGTTCTGCTCCAGCAGGATCTTGTTCTGCATCCAGAGATCAGTGTTTTGCCGAATGACACTATTCAGCTTTAACTTCAACTTGTTATTGTCAGCTTTGAGGGTCATTAGGTTACGCTTGTACAACTTGACTGAGCTCTCTTTGCGCAGACTTGAGAAGAAAAGTTAATAATAACTTTTGCTAGTTTCTTAAAGTCTATATTCTCGCATTTGGATAATTATAGTTGTCCCTTTTTCCCCTCGACTCTTGGAAAATTTAAAGTAAAAAAGTAATATTTTATTAATAGTTTTTCGTAATAAACAACATGAGCGTAGATTTGGATTATCGATCAGTCTAATTGAGGAAATTGAATTTGAAAGGGGATGTCGAGTTTTCCCCTTAAATCTGACATGATATAGAGTAGAACAAATTCCAGATTTATTTCTCTTGAATAATGGAGACTTATTAAGATCAAAAGTAATTTGAAAATTTCACTCACCTCCTCATACTTGCATCAACTGGGCTTTGAGGTTTATTGAGGCTTTCATTCTCAGATTGGTTAGGAATGTCAAGATCGGGCTGGTTGTTGAAACGCTGCTTTTTTGGAACTTGGTCGGAGTCGAAGTCTTCACTAATTTGGCCATTGTCACTTTCTCCATAGTCTGCAGATGTATGGTAGTCATTTGAAGTTCTCTGATCAAGCTGAGTGATATTTATTTATGAGCAAATGTGCATACTTTTAAGTAGTGGTAAATATATTTTAATGTTTCACAGAGTGGAACTTTAGAAAGAAAAGTAATCGAGTTTATTCGCATATTTTAGAGATTTTATCTGCTCGACACCCTAGTAATTATGAAGAAGAGGAACTAACAATTTTCTGTTTATGCTGATTCAACAACATGTTGTGAATAATATTGGTATCCACAGAAATTGACTCCACCGGACTTAGTATATCATCATCTTGGTCATTAGAATAGCAATTCTTTACATAGGCCATCTTCATACCTGAAGCTACCTGAGTTGTGTCATCATTGAGAATGTTCAAGAGTTCAACTTGACGTGCTTTGCGGCAATAACGAGCATTACGCAAGCGTATAATGGCTTCCTCGTTATGTAGAGGAGAGTTGACACTGGGATTCTTACAAGGAGATGAATTAACACTAGATGAAGTGACAAGGATTGGCTGTTGAGTTGAGGAGATTGCCTGGATTGGTAGGAAGCAGACGGACTGCTCACTGGCGTTGTGATTCGATATCGTGGTTATAGTGTTGTTGATGCAATTAATCGGCTTTGAAATAGTTAAAGAGGTCTGCGACGGATATTGAAGGTGCTGGCTCTGAAAGAAAGTGAGATTGCCGCTTCTGGAGAGGGAACTCAGCCCTGACGTCGGGATGGCCGAAGAGGAAGAAGAGGATGTTATGGTGGATGATTGAGTGGAACTAATTTTTTGCTTCATGTGATGGTGTTCGACAGCGGCGGCAGCTGCAACGGCTGCAACAGCAGCAGCTGTCATTGCCATGGAACTCCGGAGTTGGTCGATGCTTGAGCCGTGGCCATCTTTGCTAGGGTTGGATGATGAGTCAGAGGAATTCATTCGTTCTCCCTCGATAATACCTTCACCTTTATTTCCCTCGTAGTCTAATGATGAATTGTAAATTATTTAGGAAAATAGCCATCTTGAATTGAACTAACCGATTTTCAAATCTCGTTCTAATCCAATGTTGTGTTCATCAACAATTGGGCTCTTCCTGCCGGATGACGCAATGTCAAATGATATCTTTTGCCTAGAGGTTTTTTCCGATGTGAGTTTACACTCTGAGTTGTTATTACAATTGGAAATGAGGGGGTTGCTCTGAACGAAGACATTTGCTCCAGCGACCGCGCTACTCAGAATTGATGGCATCAATTGGTTTATCGTCTCCGAATCGAGAAGCTATAGAGAATATAAAATCAAAGTTGATAATATAATTTGAAGTCTCAAGCCAACTTGAGGACTAAAAGTGGATTCAGGTTGACGCATGAGATTTCACTAAGAAAAAGCTTTAATTTTTTACAAAATATTGAGAAACTGTCGATTTAGATGAAATATATCAAGACTCACTCTACCAGCAGAAACATGTCTGTTATTCGCATTAGTTGACTGAACAAAGACTGAAGCAGCAGCCATAGCCGCGGCTGCTGTCCCGGAAACTGAAGGTATCCGATCTATCAGATCAAAATGGTCAGAGGCACTCCCATTCTGATTGGACGTCATGACCACAGGAATTCCTGAGGGTAGCGTAGCGGTCAAGAGACGATTCTCGACTATCGCCGAGGGAATATTGGCGGCCAAATGGTGAATTTGATGAGGAGAGCCGCTAACAGCCGCGTACAGAGTACCGGAATTCACAGGATTCGCGTTGCCTTGCGAACTAGAGACCTGAGTGTTGTTGTCCACTTTAATATACAACTGTTGGCCATTGCAAGATGCTGCAACAGGAAGAATTGTCGCTGATGACTGATTACTCTGGATCGATATTGATGAGCGTTGGCAATTCTTCTCCCTCGGCGTCAAGTGGCGGAATTTACACAAGGCCCCACGTTTACATTGACCCTTGATGTAGTCTTTGCAATAGGGAATTGAGATGTCTTGGCTTAATTGGTCTAGCTTGAAGATGTGCTGATATTTGCAATTGACGCGTGTGCAAGTACCATTTATAAAATCATGACATATTGGAATAGAGTTTTGTTGATTTCTAAACTTTCAAAAAGTGGTTATTAAGAAATATGCAAATTAAAAAAGGCCGTTCACACCGTGAGTATTACACAGCTTGACTTTTTTGGTCTATATTTTGTTGAATTTTTAGTATAGCAATTTTACAAACTACATTTTAAATAAAACTTGAAGTTATTTAGTGTAGAATTGAATACCGAGATAGAATTTTATTTTTTGGAACTTTTATTCAGAAAATTAAATCGTTTTAATAATAAACTTTCTCTCGATTTTAAAAGATTTTATTTCTAGTAATGCGAGCAGTTTTAAGATTATTTGCTTTGAGATTTTTTTTCTCAGAATTTCATCATTTTTAAACTCAAGTTATGAAGGATTAAAATTCAGGATAAATAAAAAATGATATTGAATCTTTCTGTGTAATTCTTTTAAAAGCTGAATATCGCTAACAAGAGAAACAAAGAATAACCTATAAATTGATAAGAATTTTTTAAAACTGATAAAAAAAATAGATTTAGAAAATACTTGACTCACCTAAGCGCTTCTAATTCTAGGTGTGAAGGGTGCCTGAATTTACAACGATTGCCTCTAGTGCAGACATTCCTCATATAATCGCGACAAACAAGAAAATCAAGGTTTTTATCCATTTAAGTTTAACCAATAAGTAGGAGGCTTTTTGTCACGATTAGGGATCTTTTAGGTGATATGAAAACCGACATATCTATTTACACTGATTTTGAGTTAAGATATTTAAAATAGTTATCAATTTTAACTAATAATCGTATTTTAAAGAAGTTTTCGTTTACATTGCATGGGAAATAATTTAAATTCAAAATTGCATAAGCCTAGGATGGTATTCAAGTCACTCCAAGTCGATATCGAACTCGCTCTTTCTAGAGAAAATCTTGAAGAGTCAATAGATAATATTTTTTCTGACTGCATAATATGCGTACATATGCTTAATTATGTCCATGGTTATATGAAATAAACTCAAGATAAATATTGAAAATCTATACTGGAATTTAGAATAATTAAAGTCTTACGAAGAATATATTTAGAAAAATAAATCTTATATTCGAGCAAGACATTGTGGGACACTTGAAGACATCTATTTTACTTGATTGAAAATGATTACGTGAATTTAACCTTAACTAGGTACCGAAGATCAATTTGCTTGGTATCATAGACGATAAACTCATTGTACAATAGAGTGAGATCTGTATGTTCTGAACTAATAAGCTTCCCGATTGGGACAACACAATTTCCATCAATCGTCCGATGCTCTGAGGGATTGGGTACACTTCCACCAAGGCCTTGAGCGCTGAGTTTACCACTCGGTAATTCAGCAGGTAGGTCATAATTAGAAGTTTTGAGCTGATGCACACCGCCCAGGTCTACGCAACACAGAACCATCAATCCGACATTGTTTTCTTCATTAGGAAAGACGTAATTGGCAGACTTTGTTGAGCAATCCGAAAAGTAGACACCTTTACCAAACATGTAACCAGTCGAAGGGGCTTGAGGAGGTGCGATTTTCAATCCATTCGATAGAATGCTGTACCAATTGGATAACCGGCTGCCATGCCATAAGAGCATCTTATTGTCAGATTTTGGCTCAAAGATGCCATCCTCCTTAAGAACCTTGTAGACATCCAGTATTTCATAATTGAAATTAACATGAGTAGCTCCCGCATTAGTGAAAAAATATTCTTTGACCATTACAGCTTCAGCGTCTTTCATGGTAAGTGGAGTGACTTGACACTTCATGTTGTTGTAGCATAAATCAAGTGGATTAATTTGTTCCTCAGAACTCTCTGTCGTCTTCATAACCTTGATGGTGTATTGGACGTTTTCAAGCGACTCGAGGAGCTTAAACTTTTCATCAACCACATTCATGTCATTTATTACAGGGGGAGTTCTCATGCCGAAATCATGTGGTATTTTAGTGTAGAAATCACCACTTAACTGTAGCAAAGACCTCTCGAGAATCTTTATTTCAGAGGCACTCTTGGCTTTCTTCCGAGACGCACGAGTCTTTGGCTAAAAGAAGGACAATAAATAAAACGGAAAACTCACTTCTGAATCTTGTAATGCCTTTAAAGTTTCAGATATCTTTGAAATAATATCCAGACCCTGGTTAATTTGAATTTGAGACAATTTGCCTAGTGGTAACTTGGCTGAGTCATAGTTCAACTCTTTCATTTGGTTCTCAAAACTCTTTAGATTACACATGAGATTGATGAGATCGGCAACTGCCTTAGATAACTTTGATTCGATGATCGTTTTAGACTTAGATTCTTCTTCAACTGGTCCATCGTTTTCGTCCAAGTGAACCATGTCATATTTGCCTGGGATCTTAGTAAAGGAGCTCCTATTAATCCAGTCATTGCCGGTTTTATCAAGGAATTTCTTAGAAAAAGCATTTATTGCCGCCGTAACATTTGACCCATGCGGCTCTAATTTACATTGACCGATCCTTCCAACTCGACCCCATCGATACCACACATTATAGTTATTTGCATTGTTATCTTCAATGATTTGGATGAGAAAGAATTTGTTATTGTTGTTGCCAATATTTGTTTGGTTGAGCATGACATCGTAAATATCGTTTCTTTGCGTGAGAACGTGAGCAGTGTCTATCTTCACTCGGCACTCTGGATCCACGTAACGAACGCCATTGCAAATAATTTTTTTGGGCTCTAGAATGAATTAGACAGTGGAAATCTTACGAATCTGATCGACCTCCTTGGGTGGTATTCCTGACTTTCGTTTCATGATTGTATTAAAACACGAGTTTTACATGATCTGATTGAGAAATTTGTTTAATTAAAATAATTTACTGTGTATGCATTTAGCACATAAATTCAAATGAAATTACTGTTGCTTCAGATAATAAAATGCTGCAAATATATTCAAAGAGCAATCTTCACATCAGTTCTTACATTCTCAATTCCAAATCTTTTCTTAATACTATTAATTCTGATGCGTTCCTTCATTCCTCGACATGAATATAATACACCTCTCATTTGGTATTCGTACAGTCCTTATGAACAAACAAATGTAATCAGAGAGATTGCTTATTATCCGGTGAACGATTTCACAATTAACTTGGTCAATCACTCATCCTTGAGCGTTCGATTCAAACCATTCGAGACCATGACAGAAATGGAGTCTTACATCTCCAAATCGGGAGAAAATACATGCGGTGTTGAATTCACTGCAGATTCATCTCCACAAAATCTATCCTACTCTATAAGGTTCAAGACAATCGACCCTTGGGAGACAAATCACCTTTTCCCCCTCGTCCTGCACACAGATGTCAGAAGTTATGACACTCATGGTGACCCACCGCCATACTTTAAGACAGGATTTATTCAAGTCCAATCTATCATTGATAATGCTTTCATACAATTAACATGCAACGATCCTGAGGATTTTAAAAACTACATGAACAATTTTGATCCAAAACTCAGAAGGATGCCCTTTCCTCCAAATACAGATGACAAGTTTATTGAAAATATGGACAATCAAATAACCTTCTTTCTAATCATTTCATTCTCCCTACAAATATCTGTCCTTGTCAAGAATATTATCTTTGAGAAGAAGGAAGGCATAAAGGTAAATTTAGTTTTATTGAATAATACATATTTAGGAATTATTTTCAGTCTATGGCACCTCAAATCTAACCTATTGGATAGCTTGGCTGCTTGTCTATTCCTTGTATTATATTCTATCCTACCTGGTATTTGCTTCCTTTTTGATATTGGACATCACCCAAAATGGGCCTATTCTCAGAAAATCAGACATCTTTGCTGTTTATTTGATTTTCTCTCTGAATGTCACTGCAATGGTTTCCTTTGGATTATTTCTCTCCACTCTGTTCAATTCTTGTGAGACATTTGAATCTCATCATTTAACAACATCCCACTCATAATTCCATTTATTAATAGCAACATTTGGCGGCAATCTAACCGGAATAATAATATTCTCATTGAATATTTTGAATTCAGTCTATCAGACCTATCGCGACTTCATCCCTTTTATTGGGAGAATCTTTCTTAGTTTCATTCCCACTGTCAATTTGTACAACTGCATCCACAATATCGCTGGCTTCGAGAGTTCACGTAAGTAAGACTATTGTTAATCGATTTTAATTAATAGAGGCTGGCCTTCAATGGGACCTATTCAACGTGGCTGTCGTGCCTGGTGATACGCTATACTTGAGCATATGCTGTGCTATTGCCGTTACGAGTGTACTTGGATATTTCTTCCTTGCATTCTACTTGTCTTATATTAAACCAGGGGAGCATGGAAATCCTAAACCATGGCACTTTCCAGTCTCTGTGAGTTGTCAGAGCGAGTTTTATTCACTTCTCGTCTAATGATTATTTTCATTCAGGGTATTTACAATTTTTTCCACAAAAAACCAACTGATGACGCTTCTCAGAGTTTGATCAATTCAAATGCAAACGAAGATTTCTATGAGAAAGACCCGCAATCATTGCAAGCAAAGATTGAAATCCTCAACCTTTCAAAGGTAAGTATTAATCACTTTTCTAATCTATCTAAAAATTGACCTTTGATTCAACATATTTTTTCCAACACCGAGTCTTTAATGCTTGAACAATTAATAAATTTTTAAGACATACAATAAGCAAAACAAAGCAGTCTCTGGGATTAACTTGAAGATATACGAGGGTCAAATCACCGTTCTTCTCGGCCATAATGGGGCTGGAAAGACCACAACTCTATCAATGATAACTGGTAATTATTCAGATAATGCGCAATTTCTAATTTACCACACAAAGTCTCGATTATGCCATAATGACTCATATGAAAATTTTAGCATTGAATGAGTGTCTAGAATTCTTTAGAAATATAATTTTTAAAAGGTTTAGAAAATTGATCAGTTCAGATATATGACTATTTAAGGATTTAAACCTTTCCATTTTGTGAGACCAAATCAATAGCTATACAATCTGGAGTTTCTGTGATTCTATTTTGATTTGAAAATAACATTATTTTTCTCTCATAATACAGAATGGATTATTGTTAGAGTAAATTCATAACAATTATGACACAATAATACTCATTGTGCAGCACATATATTGACTAATTTTTATAGCTAATTCATTATTATTGTAGTGTTTGTATAAAGAGCTATTATTAACCACGGTGATGGAATAATTGTATGAAATAATTCTTTCTCAAGGCTTTTTGGAGGCAACCTCTGGCCAAGTTAAGATATATGGCCATGACATATCACAGGAGCCGGAAAAGGCTAGAAGGATGATCGGCTTTTGTCCACAACAGAATGTTCTGTTGAGTAATCTCACTGTTTACGAACATTTATGGCTCTTTGGACATGTAAGTTTGAACTCCAACAAATCAAATAGAGAGAGGGTACAACATGTAGTTAGTAATCTTTGAGAGCCCTTTTTACTTTGAGAGGTTATATAGAAACGATCCGAATGCCTAATAGGACTCATTGTTTTCAATCTTAGATGAAAAGCACACTATCTAGAGCCGAAGTAGGCAAAGAAATTGAAAAGACACTCGCTGAACTTCGTATGAGTGAAAAAAAAGATTGGAACGTAAATCATTTATCAGGCGGTTATAAGCGGCGTCTCTGTTTGGGCATTGCTCTAATATGCAATTCCAAAGCGGTCATTCTCGATGAGCCAACTTCGGGCCTCGACCCAGAGGCGAGACGTCAAATAATCGACATTCTCCACAAGGCACGAAAGGATAGGACCATTTTCGTGACCACGCATTTTCTTGACGAAGCCGACTACCTTGCCGATAGAATTGCCATTCTTAGGAAAGGTACCATTGTCTGCTACGGGACTCCGTTGTATCTAAAGTCGAAATTCGGCGGCGGCTATAACCTCACCTTTGTCAAGGCTGAAGGCTGCAAGTCTGAAAACATTTTGAATCAAGTGCGCAAATATGTGCCAAATGCGAGGGTCATCTCCGACCTTGGAGATGAAATGACCCTATCGCTAGAGATTCAATATCGATCTATATTTCCAGACCTCTTTGATGAAATTGAAGCGAATAAAGAATTCAACGGGGTTCTCAGCTTTGGCATATCCATCAGTGAACTGGAGGAAATATTTTTCAAGTAATTTGCTAGAGAAGAGCCTTATTTTCTGAGATTTAATTTCTTATTTTCATATTGACTAGATTTGCTGAAGAAATAGATACAGACCCTGACAACAAGGAAGAGCCAAAGTTCCTAGGTGAGTATCTCTTCCGGTTCACATCTACGCCACACCTCCCAAAGTTCATTCAAGAACCCAAAATACCTTTCTATTCTTAAATGCTTATCTTTAAAATCCTTGTAATTTGACTGTAACATGTTGTAGTAATATGGGTTTGTACTTTTAATAGTACTTCTGAGAACGATAAATTATTAGCATAATTTTGAAAGGTCGTCATGTTTTTTTGAGAGAAATAAGGAAGAGCAGCCCTTTAACAACAATAAGTACTATATTTCGGGCATACTTAGCAAGTTGTTAC
>KL567307.1:2194-35692 GCA_000715275.1 Gyrodactylus salaris
CGAAAATAATGCATTTGAAAAATATAATACAATACATATTCAATTCTGGACCCTGATGTCCAATCAAAATTTTATTTACATTTTTGAGCTCTGAAAGTATACCTACCAGAAAAAAATACATTACTCATTCATAATTACTAGGGGGAACAAATGCATATTTTTTATTATTTGCTATTCTCAAAGAGTAGGTGTTAAAAGACATAAATGCCATAAAAGAAATTGTATGTTGGCCTCAATTATATGCATTTGCATATTTTGACATATTATTCGCCTAAAGAATATTTTTGCATATTCATAAAATTGAACTTTTTCCATACTTATCGGTGATTATGATTCTCTATCGTGTGCAATTAATTCACTTCTAATGATTGAGTCAACCTTTAATGAGCAGTTATTGATAATCTATGCATTTCCTATTTCTGTCTTTATTAACAATGTATAACTCTTTCCAAACGATATATAAAGAAGAGCAATCTTGAAAAACCGTATTTATTGAAGTATGTCAAAGTACGTTAGAATTTATCCTGATTGAGAGCCTTCTTAGCTATGAAATCTGCAATAAATTCGTCAAATTTATTGATAATACATATTTTTGCATATTATTTTAGGAAGAATTGCATATTTTCTAAAACGCATTGCATATTTCTTGTCGCCCTAGTAATTACAATGTAATTCTTTTCCTGTAGGTGAAAGTAAAAACCTTCACACTTGGAAGGTGAGACTGAATGTCAAAAAGAGACGAGTTTTACCAATTACAATGATTTTGGTATGATTACAGCCATGAAAGGTCCATGACTTACTTTTCGACTCTTCAGGCTGGGCTTTATTTTGTTTTTGTAGTTCAACAATCTTATCTTTAACATCGCGAACTCTGGTGCGAAGCTTCTGGGCCTCATCCTCCACCCTCATGGAGAAGTCGTTAATAATGCCAGTACTGAGTACTTCATCAACAAGGTATTCCAATAACTCTATCCTTATTTTAACCGGCATCTGGTCAACGTCATGCTCCATAATGGCTGTGATCAGAGGCGTATCTGGTTTCTTTTTTGGCTTCTTATCTTGGACGATGGTCTTCCTGTTCTTGACCGAGTCGGAATCCTATTTAGGAAGTTTAGAAATATTGGCGCAGTTTAAGGTACAAACTTTTGATTAGTCTAGATCAGGGATGTCAAAAATATTTGAAAAGTGTGCTTTTTTTTCTCACGTCATTTCAAGTGTGCTATTTCAAAATACCTTCTTAAATTATTGTGACTACTTAAAAGTAACAAATCAAGGTCTACAAATCCGGTACATTTTTTTCATTTTGAGCGTGGAAAAGAAAAGTTGATTCGTAGACACGCATAGTTTATAGCCAACTACAACAGAATCTCCTCGATGAACGAATCTCACACTGGTCCCCTCAACTTGAGAAGACAGAAGCTCTCCAACTCAAAATACCTAAATATGTTGATGAAAGTCCCACTCTCAGTTCGGGACAAGTTGAAGAACAGAACCAGCATCAAAAAGATCGCGAAAGCTCTGCTATTGTAAATAAATCCAAACATTTATCCCCTCATAAACCAATTCCTGTCCAATAGACAATAGATGTAAAAATAATTTCAAGGTCTCTTTCTTGAAATGAATTTTTAAACTCTAATTTTAATCAGAAATTGGAGCATATAGGGGGAGGATATAAATAGTAAATGTGTTCATTACACAATAACATAAACAAATCTCGTTTTTACTCCTTTTAGAAAGAAAAGCAATTTTCAAGAATATTTATCAATGGATTAGATTCAAAATGCTCAATCCCTAATTACAATGGACAGTTTTAAAAAAGTAGCTTCTATAAACTCTAGTAATATAGATCAAAGTAATATAAATCTAAAACAATCACATGTTTTTAAATATAACTTGAGGATTAAATTATTTTACAAAACACAATTGCTACTTGTGAGTAAAACGATTACATAACTTGAAACTTACATCTCCACTATCTTCCTGCTGGTAGTCTTCATCGGAGGGATTGTCGCTATCAGTCTCCTCCTTTTCATCACGTAGCTTCACTAAATAAGGCCTGGCATCTACGACATGAATCTTGGATAACATCTGTATACGAAGGACCTCGATAGCAGTGTAAGGATTGAAGACCAATTTTTGATTGTTAAATCCCAGGAAGCATAGCGTCTGTTGAGAGTGCGCGAACAACGTCATTAAAAGGCCGTAGACAACACGAATGTAGCAACGGTACAAAGAGGAGGGCATCGAGATTCCCGTAGCGGCCACAGAATCAGAGAGAAGGTCAATGCCCACTCTGATTAGATGATGGTGGGTATCGGGGATCATTGTGTCATTTTTCGTGCTGTAATTGGACTCTTCAAATTCTTCCTCTGAGGTAGCCTTGGATATGTCCCAACGAGAGGAGACCGGGAAGAAGTGAATGGGAGACGTGAGGTTAACACGGCTAGAGTCGCCCCAGTGGGTGAATAGGCAGGTATTCATTTGCAGAAACTCCGCGACCATAATCAGTTTGGCGTACATTCTGGGGGTGATGCTCTTTGGACAGGTTACGTTGGCGTGCGCCTTCAAAGGCTTCACTTGCGCGACTTTATTCAGCAACTCGTCTGGTATTTTTGGGCCGCTAGACATAATGATACTCTTACCTATCGTAATATAGGGCAAAATGTTTGGTTTCAGTAGGCAGAGAATTTCTGGGTTCACTACGTTTGCAGCTTTCTTACACAAGGAAATTAGAGAGCTGATGTTGTCGTTAGGTTTAAGAGATTTAATGCGTTTCATCAGGTTATTAATTTCAACGGGAATTAACGGTTTCTCGACTTCCTCATTAATCCGAGGGGGACTGAATTTGAGGAGTGAAGATTGCTTCCATTTGGTGTCCGACTTCTGCGGTTGTAGACTGAGACGCTTCTGGGCCTTTGACGGGGACTTTTTCGGTGGAGTTTTCAAGACTGAAATAGACTTTCTCGGCTTTAATTTGCTCAATTGGAGAACCCCTTCGCCACCCTTTTTCTCATGGTCCAGACACTTTTCCTGCATCTCAATCTCTGAAGTCTTGTAGGCTCCGAATAATTTGTCCTTGTCTATTTCGTATTCAGACTTGGTTGGAATTTTAAATTTTTTAATAAACTGTGTATCAACAATCCAAGGGCCGGTAAAGTTTGACATGTACTTCCCACTGTGTGACCTAATGAATTGCTTGATTAGATCCTTATGGAAGACCTTTACATTGCGAGATATCAAGTCTGGGGAGACGTTCTTAACAGAAGATTCCAATTCTTCATCGTTACCTGATAATTGAAGATCGTAACGATAAGTTTGAAGCTGGGTAATCTTCTTGGCAACATTAGTGTTCTCCTTATCACTGCCATCTGCTGAATGGTTGAGGTTCTCCGACTTTTCTTCGGGTATTTCTGTTATGGAGATAATTGTGGCTTCAAATGTTTTGTTCTCTGTAGGGGATTTTATAAGGTATTTGACTATTTCGCCAACAAAATATTGCTGATTAACGTGACGATGGCACTTTTCCACAATTGAATCCAAAGAGAGCTCAGATTTGTGGATCATTCCCAAAAGAATCTTTCTGAGTGTATCTGAAAATGATTCGTTGACGACTTTCTGAGCTGCAGTCTCAGATTTTTTGGCTTGAGTAAAAGTAAGACCATTCTTTCCAGTGATCCTGCACGTCCAAACCGGCCTTGCATAAAGATAAATCTTACGATCATATTCGTCTTTGTTAGTGCAAATTTCATTCGTCTCTTTGACAACAAATTCAGGTGGAGTGATGACTTCCACGTCTTTCTTTTTTTTTGTATTCCTAAATATCGGATTGCTAACGTGCCGATATTGACCAAGAACAGGCATTATATCGAAATTTGTCTATGTTCAGTCAATTTTATTAATTTGAAATTCAAAATTTTCGAGCTTTTAAAACCGTGATTAAACTTTGTTGCTTGTTTAACTACAAAAAAGTTTAGACAATTTCAATTTGAAATTTGTAAAGGATGCAAGAATTTAGAAAGTAGAGATTTGTTAAAAATATTTTATTTAGCATAGTTCTTCATAGCACTCGATACATTTTTTCGTTTTATTGACAACTCTTCAGAAATTGATTTAATTACTATGAAAATCTTTCTTAAACGTTAAAAAAACAGGTTCTGTTTAACAGGATCTAGTTGACAGAATTAGCCTGAGGTTTAATGGACTATTTTTTTGCTCATTCATCAAGTTACTTTTTGGAATTTTAACTTGTGACAGTAATTCGAAATGCCCAGTATTGAGTCATCAGAGGAATGTTATCTAGAGAGATGGGAATCTGGTTGGCCTTGATATCTATGAATGACTCTCATTAACTGAAATTATTTTTAGCAAAATTAAATCTAAAGTATAAAAACTAACTCCACATTTTTATAATAATATATTAAACTATTAGAGTCAAAATCTCTAGATATGGGTTTCATCAAATTAAGATTAGTTTAACTTATCAATCCGTCGATAAAATGAAGAACGATTGAAAGTTTCAATTTGAAACTAATCATTCAAAATGTGAAGTTTTTTCATCAATTTCTCTTAAATCATTCTAGAACCAGAGTATAAACATTTCGAATCTCTACGTACTTTTAATATAACGAAAAGAGTGACTTAAGTCATATTTTTACTCACAAAATTTAAGCAAAATAACATCTATCGTGGTTGGGAAGAATTTTTACATATATTTCCAGGTATTATGAAACCATATTTCTCACATAATAGCGGTTTGTTACAGTTTTCGTTATTTTCACATTTTTAGATCCGGTTGAATTATCATATTTCCCATTTAAAAACACTTTTCAAACCTAAAACGTATGTTCTTCATGTGTTGAAAATGCAAAATTCCAAGAACTTTATTTTTATTTATAACCACATCAGAATCACAATAATAAAAAATGTTTATATTACAATTTCCGAGACTTGCAATTATTATTCAAGAAATAACTAATTTTTGAAAAAAATCCCTTGATGCTAGAATTTTGATATTCAAGAGATTTGGCATATTTTTGGTTTAGGATAACCAATGAAAGGTCTTTATTTATTTTATTTTTTATATTTTTTATAATAGAACTTTTTTATTTAAAACTTTAGATTCAATTCAACAATTTTATTCTTTGAGATTTGAATAAATTGTTCTTGTTGATTAGGGGCCATAGTCGAGCACAAAGCTTCTTCTGACTCAGCTGGGCGAGTCTATTCTTTTTCAAGGAGTTTGAACTGATGACTTTGTTTGTGGTCTCTCTTAGGAATGAGTGTTTTAGTTTACCTCTTGTATTATAGCTGTGGGCAAGTTTGGAACTTGTCTTATCAGATAGGTTCATCGCTGAGGATAGTCTTCTGACCCAGACTGGAAATAGTTTAAATCTTTCGAGGAGGATTTCGTAACTGCAGTACCCACCACATGATGACAGGAATTTGTATTGTAATCTTTCCAGCTTCTCTGAAAGTTTTGAGGTGATGCGAGTGAGGAAACTGGATCCATAATCAATGTGAGGACTAGAGAGCGGTAGAGCATGACTCTCAGTTTTTTATTCAGAGCAAACTTCTTAAGTTGAAAAGTTTCTACTCTGACTTTGTTGATCATGTTTTTGGCATGCAGATTCGTTGAGAGGTTTTTATCATATCGGAAACCGAGGTCAACAATAGACGTAACAGTCATCTTTTTCAGATTAGGATCTGTCACTGAAGCGATTTTAGACAGAAACATCATACGTGTTTTTGTTTCATTGAGCGATAATCAGATTCTGCTGAGGCTTGAATTCAAATGAGACAATTCAGTAGAGATTGTGGCATCCATGGCTCTGTTAGGACACGTCATCAGCGAATTTAGATTGTCGGCATATTTAATGTAGTGAGTGTCATTATTGGAAGGTCGGACGATAGCAAAAAAATTGTTTCTTTATCTTCCAAATTGTACACGAATAGGAATTTTTTAAATTCTAGATTCTTCTTGAACCATAGAATCTATATTAAAGATTCTTGTTTTAATTTTCTCTTTCTTTCCAAGAAAGGAACCTTTTCTTCTGGAAGATGAGCATTTTTTTGCAGTTTGATGTTTAACCACGTATATTTGGAAAATATCCTGAAATATATTTGTTTTGGGAGTTGAAGTGAAAAATTCAAAATAGATTTATTCTAATTTTAGATTGGTTTGACGCAAAACGTTCTATTCACATTCATATCGAAAGAATACCTATCGAATCGGTACCTTGTGAATCTCTAGAGCCATGGATTAATGAAAGATTTCAAATTAAGGACACGTGAGTAATATTTTTGCATCTGAAAATTATAGAATGAACCAGATAGTAAAGAGATAAAAAATGAGCATTGAACGTTGATAAAATAGTCAAAGTTTAAAAATGAACTCTTGAGTTTGATCTAGAAATTCTGATTTTTTAGAGATTTAGCCTGTAATCTGTTATTAGTATAGGAAAATAAGCCTAAGGATTCTCTAATGAATAATGATTGTTACCTTTTTAATCTCAAGTTCAGATTTATTGATCACTGACTGTATCGAATGAGATACAAACTCAGCTAGCTGCTCGTGTGTTTTTGTTTAAATTGACTATTCTTCGTTTTTTTCTCTGCAATTCAACAGACAAATGAGAATATTCCATTATTCCGTTCGTAGTGTACTAATTGGTGTTTATTCTATGATTGTAAGAAATCATTGATTTTCTTTAATTATGATTAATCGGTGAAAGATAAATGTTCTGTTATCGATTTGAAAACGTACATGAACCCTTTCTATCAGATTTATGAAGCACCTCTTTGAACGGGAAAGATATTTAAAAGTCAAGAAAACTCTGCAAACTCCAAAGCCAGGCGATTTGGTAGATTGGGAGCAACTTGTTAAATATGAAAGGCCTTCCTTGGCATATACAAAGGAGTGTTTCTCGAAATTCCTCAAGTCAAACACCTCACAGGCGGCAGGTCAAGTAGAAAAACTGCCTCTTTATCAAACCTTTCTACCCTGGCTTTTATGGACTGGTCTATCTCTCTTTCTTTTTACCTCGCCAGAAATATTTCCATACTTTTCATCCCTCTGGATATGCTTTTCAGCACTAACATTGATATTTGTCCATATTTTCATACAATAGATTTCTTCATAAACTCTTTTTTTGTTCACAAAACTTTTAAATTTCAGTTCAAAAAGCCGCATTCCTCCCGACATTACTTTTGAAGGCTCAAAGCGATATCCTCTCTAGTGAATTCCCAGTTGTAAAGAGTAGAATTAATTTTCCTTAAAAATCAATTTTTTTTATTAAATAATTTGATGGTCGTAAAGATAATAAAGCAGAGTTTCTCAGCTGAAAGGAATCAATAATTGTTCATATTACCTCATCGATTACAACTTTGAAAGTACAAAACTATTAAACGACGTTAAAATGTAAAAAATTGTTAAAACTAATATTTCCTAGATCAAGCAGAATTTCGGCTTTTTTTAGATTTAAGATAAATTGAATAATTTTATCGAAATTATAAAAGAGACTTTGGGCTAAGATATTATTTTAATAGAAAAGGCAATACGAATGACTCTTTTCACACAATGCTATTTTCCGAATTGGTTGTCTCGATCAAGGCTTCATTAAAAATATCCTGAATTTCCTTCTCTCGCGTGGCGAGTTCCTTAGAATTGTCATCTTGCAGCTTCTTTATTTCCGCCAAGAAGGCCCTTTCGTGAGTATTGAGGTCTGAAAGGACCTCGTTGTAAGCTTCGTCGTCCACTTTTGTCTCGATAATCGAATTGATGCGGCCTTTGAGTTTAATTTCTTTATTTTTCGACTCAAGAATCTTTTCCCTTCTAATTTCTCGTTCAATTATTGAACTAAAAATGATCTTCTCATTTTTTATCATCTGATAAAAGTTACTCGATGGTTCAACCAGAGTTATTTGGCCGCCCTTTGAGCCGCATGCGATAATCTTTCCTGTTTCATTCGACCGAATGCAATTCATTGGCTCATCAAATACCTTCAAGCTGAGAGATGCTTCATCCTGCTTGGCCGCGTAGTCCCAAATGTCGAGAAAGCCGTCATTCCTTGAAATATAAAACACCGAAGGTCTCGCTGTACTCCAGCAACCACACGATAATTGGTTAGAATAATTGTGCGACCACATTATGGGAGCTTCGCGAACATCTTCCGACCAAATTTTAAAGGACCAATCACCAACGCTGATATATTGCTTCGGGAAGAAGGGGTTTCTAGTCAGCGAATAGATTGGACCATAGTGGCCTTGGTAAATGTTGGAGAACTTCTCTCCATCAGTTTTACCCTTTCTGTTTATCTGCATGATTAAGCCTTGCTCTGTGCCAACCATGAATCTTGTGGGAATTGTGGGCTCATATTCCAGGCAATATGAACCATGGGCTAGATCTGGATCGTTTTGCCTGGTTGGATCAAGGTAGATTCTCTCCAAGGGATTAGTAAGCTTTCTAATGTCCCACCATAGAACTTGGCCGTCGGTGCTTGTCGAGAAGCATTGGGTGGCGGTTTTCGACTGAATCCACTGAACACTCCATACGGGATCCTTGTGGGAATCAGTTAATGAACTTAGACTAGTTGCCTTGGCTCCTTTTCTCATGTCGAAGAAGCATACTTGGCCGTTGTAACAACCACCGACTAGCATGTGCGAATCTTTCGGATTGAACTCTAAATACACCAATGGAGTTCCCACATTAAAGACATTCTCGGGTCTGTTCAGATTATTCAAATTCCAAATGTATGACTCATATGATTGATCAGTGGGAATTTGCTCAAAATCATTAAAGCAATAAGAGGCTGCAATTTTTGTCTGTTCATCTGGACACCAAGAAATGTTCATAATGTTTCTTTTAATCTCGTAAGGATCTCTAGTAAAGAAAAATAATTTAAAACATACATTTTAAATATTTGACGATTAAACGTACTACTTTTAAGTAGACATGTGAAATATTAGATTGAATTTAGATTTCGAAATCTCATTGAGATTATCTCAATGAACCGTGTGTATTTGCGTATACAAATATGTACTCAATATTTATTTTTCTAATTATTTTAATTGGTATAAATGCAGGCCAGAATTTTCTGATCAAGATTTTAAAGAGACCTTTATAGAATAAAATTTATTGAATAAAATATGGTCTTCTTAAAAATGCCATAATAAAGTTAGATATTGTCTTGTTATTAGAAAATATGAGAAAGAAATAGAAAGAAAAACAGTTTAAATAGAACATGCTCACTTTAAAGATACAAACATTTTGGCTGATAAAGGTTCCTGTTGTACGTAGTCTGTTGAAAATTCAAAATAATTTTCATATATGTCTAAAGCATTATTTTGCTTAATATATCTCTCCATCACCTTAATAATAAAATTTCAATGTGTATTACTGATGCAATTTTGAGAATAGATGTCTGATAGGGCTCATCTTTTTCGATTCTTTTACGAAATCTAGTAACCTGTTCAATATCTTCACGATCAATGTCTTTTGGCCATCCTCCTTCTACATGATTGACTCCCTTATTTTCAGTGAGAATTCTTTCGGTGTTCACCTCATGCGCTGACATTATTTCTGAGCTCTGATTTGTTTTATCAATAGGGTTCATCAGCTCATATTTATTACGTTGATTAGTTTGAGGAGGAATGTCAACGATTATTTCAGCATTAATATCCTGAAATGTACATGCTCTTCCAAACTCAGACCGCTTCTTTGTGTAGATGTAAACAAAATCACCTTTATCAATCATTTTTGATTTTATATTACCACCAAATATCCTCAATAGAAATTATGGTTTTAAACAAAAAAACTTGCTATTATTTAAAAAATTACACTAAAATTTTTCGAATTAAAATTTGAAAACATGTTAAATGAGGCTATGGATATTGTCGAAATCGATTATCCTATTGGATGCGAAGATGGATATTCAAAGGACAAAAAACTCTCCAAGTTTCTCCGAATTGTTACCTGGAACATCGATGGGCTTGACGAAAGGAATATTGAAAAAAGAACTGATTCTGTTATAGAGACTTTATTCAGCTCTCTTCCTCACATTGTTTGTCTCCAAGAAGTCCTCAGGACAACACAAAAACAACTAGAAAACTCGAAATTAAGTCATTATTATGATTTCATTAGCCCAACAATTAGTAGACAAATTGACTATCAATATTATGTCGTTATTCTGGTTCGCAGATGCTGTAGAATTACAATCGTCCACCAAGATTGTGTAGAACATCAACTTACTGAAATGGGCCGTCACCTTGTAACTGTTAGACTGCTCTTAAATTTATCAAATGGGTCATCAAAGTCGCTAAAGATTATCACAACACATTTAGAGAGCTGCGCAGAGTATTCCCGTACTCGCAAGGAGCAGCTCAGTGTATGTTGGAAAGAAGCTCTCTCCTTTGCATCAGTTGATGCTGATTGTTTTTCAATTATCTGTGGAGACTTGAATCTTAGAGATAAAGAGGTAATTCAATACTTAAAACTGTTCTTTGAACTTAATTTTTCAATTTCTAGCAAGGAAGAATTTTACAAACTTGAGTAAACAGCTCTTATATCTTAAATCCAGATTCTCCATTTGTCGAGATAATAATTTTCAAACAAATAATTTTAGATAACAGAATTGGGCGGTATTCCTCTTGGCTTGGCTGACGCATGGATTGATTGTGGTTCAAAAACTCAAACAAAGTACACATGGGATCCTTCGAATAATATTAATATCCAAATGAAGGGAAATGCGAGACCGAACCGATTCGACAGAATTTACTACACAAATCGCAAGGACATGAAGGTCATTGATTTCATGCTAATTGGACAAGAATTATTAACCGGTGTTAAAGCCTACCCTTCAGATCATTGGGGATTAATGAGCTACTTCAATTTTTCATAGATCTCAAATTTACCCGTTATCAGGATTTATTACATTCCAAAATCAGATACAATATATATTTTTTGATACACTATTTCTTGATTTGTTTATCGTCGCTATAATTTAATAAATTTTTATCATCATCAAGAAGCACTAGAAATTTTTTCACAAATTAGAGAGAAAAATTAACTTAACTGAAATTCAAATTTTTGAAATTTTTAAACATATGTTAAAAAGTCATAATGTTTTGTTATTATCGCTCAATTTAATGTACTTCTATCATTTGAATAGGTTATATTTGAAATCCACAATTTCAAATTAAAAGTTGCCAAGGTGGTTTTCCATGAAACTCGCATTGATTAACTTGCATTTATCGATTTCTTCCGTTAAATTTCAGTAATCTCTGCTTAAACTCTATCTATCTTCTAAAGCCTATTCATTTCGTCAAAGGCTTTTGACTTTTCTAAGAAGAAATGATCCGAGATCCTTCTTTTGAGAATTTTCAACAACTTCAGCACATGAATTATCTTGAATCAGATTTCAACAAGGAAAAAGTGCATCCTAATTTTCAAAGGGAGAAGCCTAGACCGTCTAGTGCAAAAGATAATTATTTCGAAGATCAACTTGATAGTCGTATGAGAATAAATGCACCCTTTCATTCCATTAATGACCGTTATCAAAACAACGACATTTACATTCCGGAAACCATGGGCAAGCATCTTATGATCAACCCTCGAGATCAATTCTCCAACATGGAGTCATTTCAGAATCCCTCTGTCCGTCGAGCACATTCCTACTTCAACATGGATAAACAAGCAATCAACGAGCCCTACAATACACAGGAGAGTATGTTGGAGTCCTTGCGTCAAACACCAAATAAACCTGATCGTTTTGATCCAATTCTTGGCTTGCCTACATTGGAGTATCCTAGCTTTTTAAATGAAGCAGCCATTAATATTGACAACATGACTCTACAGAGGGAATGCTTAAGGCTCAATAATGAACTTGAAATATCGAGAGAGAAACTGAACGCCTGCATGACAAGCATCAAGACCTTTTGGAGCCCCGAACTCAAGCGGGAGAGAACCATGAGAAAAGAGGAAAGTTCAAAATATTCCATCATCACTGACCACCTGCATCAACTTCAATTGGAGAAGCAAGTGAGTTAAGGAATTCTTATCTAGGGGTCTCCTTTTAGTTTTGTCTTTTGATAAGATTTTCTCCGTAATACTTATTAAGTCTGGACGATAGATAAGATCTTTTCATGTGTAGATTATTCATGATAATCTATTTAGAATCTTATCCAAACAATTCACGGGATGGAAAATGAGATAACAAACCTCAAGAATAACAAAGATCCGGAATCAATGGAGCCTGGCACAAAAAGCGAAAATGATCTCTTGAAACGTCGCGTTGATGAACTGACGAGGGAAAATCGTCGTTTCATCAAGGAGATCGAAGATGCCGACAAAAAGATTGCAAATCTCAATTCTACTCTGAGCGCTTCTGAAGAGAGCCTCTCTCGTCTCATAGAAGCGGTCAAGACCAACAATAAGAATATGAGCGGTGGCTCAGACTCACTCATTCGAATTGATCGCCTAGAATCGGATAAGATGGAAATTGAAAGACTTCGTAATCAACTCAATGAAGCGACACAAAAGTGCTGTGAAGCAGAAAGGACGCTCATTGAAAAGGATTCTGATTATCGCCAGGTAGAAGAGGTTAGTAAAAAATAAAAATTCAGAGATTTTTAAGAAAAAAACTTAGCCATGTTGAAAATTATTCAGCTTTTACATGAGAATTGCTTATATAATCATTTCCTTATAGGAATTGTCCATCCTTCAAGAGAAGATGAATCTAATACGTCAAGATAATGACTCCCTCAGGCAACATGTTCGTCAGACGCAAACGCTGCAATCTTTAGTCGATACCAAGGTAGGTTATTGTAAAAAAATTGCAATCTATACTTGATAGAAATAATTCCCAATTAATTTGAATTATTAAACTTGGTAGCACGATAATTTCAACTAATTTAAGGTTTATTTCAATCATCAGATTAAAGAGAAAATATAAATTTTTACAAATTCACACTCTCTTCTCCCAAGTTTCTATCTTAGTAACAAGTCATTTGAGTCTCAAGAGAACTCAAATTTTGATTTTTTTAATATTGTCCATTCTCCTAATTATGAGAACTAAATTTTTTCTCACACTCAAAGAATTGATTAGCATCAAAAATCATTTGTTTACCAAAGAAAACACTGTAAATCTCTTGCCGATCGCTGAACCAAGACCGCATTGTACTGTTGTGTGTGTTTTAATGGGGAGAGAGAAGGCAATTCTCACTAGTAGCAGATATTCCTTATCATCATATGGAATGCATATATAACGATACAATCAATAGTAATCAGCCATGTTATAGCTCTACTCAACTGTACATTTTCTACAATAATGATGCCATTCCATTAACGTAATACATCTCTTGTATTGCTTATGTTGGAGAAACTAAAAAAACAACAAAATAATATCATATTGATTTGAAATCAATGTTTTCTAATTTCATTGAAAATATCACGTTCTATCTACATTTGTAAGATTCAATATTTCATCCATACATATGACTAAAATGAAGAATACCCTTCACTACTGAGATCTAGTCTTTAAGGCTTATTATTAGAGTAACCCTAGAAAAGGTCTTGACGTTATCATTCAATTAATGGGCTATGCTTTTACACAAGAAAAGAGAATTTTGGCAATACCAATCTATTTCGCATCATTGTAGAAATTAGAGCACACTTTTCTGGATAATTGATATTCTTTAAAACTTATTGTCAAAATGAAGAATATTTTGTTGGTTAGAAAACCAGCTTGGTTCATTAACTGAGAAATTCTTGATTTCCATTATCTAGGAATCAAAGATACTCACTCTGGAGAATGAAATACGGATACTAGAGGATGAGATTTGTCGGCTGAGAGATGACGGAGTCATAACTCCCACGACATCACTGTCTAGTGGAATCGATGACTTTGACAAGACACTACACAATATGAAGAGCAACGAGAGACTACTCAAATCTAAAGTATGTCTAAACTGAAGGTCGTTATCAGATCAACCAAAAATCTTATTCTGTTCAAAACTACGCTTTCAGATTCGTGAGCTCAGTTTTCTGTAGAGATGATTTTTGTTAATTTTATCATTTTCTGATACCTTCTTTGGTATTTCAAATTTAAAGTCTTCTTTTTCATAAGAGTCTGAATCTCTTTATAAACATTTTAGATAGAAATTTTGAACGGAGAGTTGTCCAAGAGGGATAGCGAAATATACGCCTGCCAATCAAGACTTGAGATGTTGGAAAAGCAACAACAAGACCAAACGCACCACATCGATGTCTTGAAGGAGCAAGTCAAGACTCGCGAGCATAAAATCTCCATGTTAACATCTGATGTACGTTTTAATTAGCCTTTTGTCAAGTTAAAAACTTGATAACGAAATCCCTTAACATCCTTTGGGTATATCTCGTTATTACTGGGATACTGGTTGCCTGTTAATCTGAAACCTCAAAACCCTTAAGATATAAAGTCTTAGTGTCAAGCCTTTTCTAACATAGTTTCTAGAACTAGGCTTTCAATGTTAACGATTTTCAAGCTTTTATTCTTCAAGTAATCTATTGCGAAAACCCTTCAAAATAGCTGGAAAGAGATGCGAGAGAGTCCTATAATATGATATCTATATACGATATACGGTATATCATCAATCCTCGAAATGAGTTTACTTTGTAAATAGTTTCAAACCCTCCTTCCCCATTATAACCCCTCATGTGAACCCAAGAAGAGTTAGACTCAGCTATGAAACTCAATTCAAAGAAAAAAAATGTTCCAAAAATTCTGCATGAGAGCATTGGGTCACCAATAAAGATTTATGATGAAAACTGTAATCCTCCTCATAATAAATAGGTCCTATATTTAACTATTATCTTACTGGTCTTTCCTATGGGTTCCTATGTAATAATCTCTCCTACACAAAGTGGCGATAACCCTTGTATTAATCTGATACATTTACAAGCATTATCTAATCTATTGGATTATCAGCTTGATAATCGATCAAGATTATGCACTTTACATTCAGAGTATTTATTCATCCCATTTGATAATTTCCATATTTCAAGAGATTAAGATTCTTCCTCAATCTATGCTTCTAAATCTCTACATTCTCAACTAATTATTTGTCCACAACTAAGAAATCTCTCCAAGGATTTGTAATTTATATCTTTCCCTTTTAGTCTGACGATTTGAGAAAGAGACTGAGAGAGAAAGACCAGATGATTGAAAAGAAGACAAAGACCCTACTCAACTTGCAGAACACCAAACGACAAGTTGATACTGAAATCAATGAACTGAAAGAGCAAATGGATATCAAAGATCGCAAGATATCCCTTCAGAAGCGTAAAGTAGGTACTTTTTGGCCAGTTTATTATAATTCTTCTCTGCTCATCGTAATGATTAGGAATTCCTATTTGAAAAAGAAAGGTAGTCCACTCCTTCCATGATTTCTTCTCGATTTTCCACACTCAAATAACTTTGGTCAAATATTATCCCTTCCTTCTCTATCTTGTTAAATTCTCTAAGAATCATTGTAGCTTTTATGCTTCATTTGAACTCAATTCAGAGTAGTATTGCAATCATCAACTGTGGGAAATATTATATTCTGCGATTCAGATTCATCGTGGCTAACAGTAGTTTTATTGTTGGCTGCAATTTACGATAGGTCTAATTAGGTAATTTTTTTCTTTAATAGTTCTGAAAGAATCGAACTAGAAGAATATAAGTCTTCCTTCCATCAGTTCGACCAATAGAATGAGCTTATTTTCATCTACGATTCTATCTTGAATTTGATTGGATTATTATCACCTACACATCTGAATACGTAGCATTTCCTTACAAGCTCAGAATTGGTGAAAATGACTCCTTTTGTTATTGTTCTGCAATCCACATATAATTATTTGATACTTTTATCAATGAGAAGCAAACATTTTATTGCTTTAGAAATGTATAATATCTTCTTCATAAATCTTTGAGTTATATGAGAGAATATGATCTCATAAATATTTAAAATTGAATCGATCCTCATTGCTAACAAAAGCTTTGCTTTTGATTCACGTCTCTAACATAACCAACTATTTCCAGATTGAAAATCTTGAAGACCTCTTGAATGAGAAGGAATCTCAATTAGTCACTATCAAGTCCCGCTTAAATCAAGTCAATAATGAAAAACCTGCACTAGACGCCAATGTCAAGGCCATTTATGATGATAAGGAAAAAGAGCGCGAACAGCTCATGGAAAAGTAGGCATCAATCTTCAATGAAGATTCTTCATTGATCCCACAATAATTTCTTTGATCGTGTATTATTTCAGGATAAAAGAGACCAAACAACGCTATGAAATAGAGTTGAACGAGGAATTAGATGTTCATCGCAAGCAGATCAGTGATCTGAGAGAACGCTTAGAGTCGACACAGAGTGAACTTAATGAAAAAGTCAACCAACTCCAACAGTGTCGTGATGAGCTCTCAGAGTTGCGAATCATCAAGTTTAAGCAGGAGACCGAATTGAGTCAAATGAAGGGACAAGTTAGTCAAAAGCAATCTGAAGTCAATGCCATGAACATTGAGAAGCAAATGGTTAGTTTATCTGATTACATGTATACTCTAGATAGTTCATAACGCGGGGTCGTTGTTAAGTTATAATTAATAAGTCGTATAGTACTAGGTTGGTTCATCTCAAACCGCACTTTTATTATTAAACATTTTTAACAAAATAATCTCCATCAGCATCTATTGACTTCTGCCAACGTTATGCAAACTAATTCATACCTCTACTCCAGAAATTGCGGTCCTTAGAAGCGATATATTTATCGATTGATATTTTCACTACGTCATTGATGAATGATTTTGCAGCTAATAATTCTGAAGTGGTCTGAACGAATGATAATCCGAAGGAGCAAAATCCGGAGTATAAGGAGCATGATCCAAAATCTCAAGGCGAAGCTTTTTGACCAAGACATAATCATGTTGGATGATAAGATTGTTTTGTTGTCTGAATTTCTCCTTGTACGACTCCCAAATTGACAGTATGACAAGTAGTTCACAAATCCTCTCGAAAACCTGAACAGCATTAACCTTTTACCATATTGACTCTTTAATAATTCAGCTAGAACTAAGAAATTTCATTTTTTGGAGGTCGATCCAATAGAACCTTGATCGTTAAACATTTGTGTGACCGTCTCATTAGGGTTAGCCAATATTTTCATTTTTCAACAACTCAAGCATTTTTATGTCTATTAACAATTCTTAATTATATATTCAATTTATTTGTTCTCTAAAATTGAGTCCTGAACAAACTTTGTTAAAAAATCTAAAATCCTCTTAAAAATCTTTTTTGAAATTTGAATTGTTTGAAATATTTTTTAATATTAACTAATTAATCAGTGTTTAAATACATCAATTCTTAATTTCCTTCACGTAAATTACTTGAGTAGGATACTAAGTATAATGACTTGATAATATTAAGTTGGTATTCATGAAAATAATATTAATCTCTTATATCAGTATGATTATTTAGAACCAAACTAAGTTTAATTAATTAATTCTTTGATGAAACAAAGCTTGAAATAGTGCTTTGAGAATGACCAATTTTAGAAAGAACCATTCGAAAGCGTACAAATGATAAAAATAGCATCGGCGTCTCATACTTAGTTTATTGATAGACATGATTTCAATAAACAAAGCTAAGTCAACATTTGTAAAATATTTGTAAATTTTACCTGATCAAGACTGATCTTAAGGCCATGTGGAAGCAATTTTTTTAGCTCAAATCTTTACTAATTTAAACTACATTTCTAGCTATATAAACAGGCCATAAACGAGTCGGAAATGAAACTAGGCCAACGCATCAACGATTTAGAGCAAAAAGTCAGCCATTACATGGAATCGGCCAGTAAACTCCAGCAGGAAATCGATCGTTACATCAACTTGGTTAGAACTCTAGAAAAGGAGAAGAATGATCGGGATAGCCGAATTCATGAGCTAGAAGAGTGAGTATCAAAAATTTGACATTTCCTTTATGCCTTTCTTAACTGTATTAATAAAAATCGATATTTATAATTAGATGTTGACAGTCACTGAATGAATGCCTACCACCCCTGTCATAATACTCTTAGAATATAGATTACCAATCTTTTGCAGTCCTGATAGCATGCTAAATGTGCTTGCATATTCTAAAACTCGCCAATCCCTTGTTTACAGAGTTAATTATTGATTTCTTAACCTCTAGACTCTAGACCATTTTCAAAAGATAGGTTCCAATAAAGATAAAATACTGCATTCAATCATCTTCTCTTATTTTACCCAATAGGCAAATGACAAACGAAGAAACGAACATAAACAGTCTCAAAAAAATCAATATCAAGGAAAAGAAGCGACTGAGCCAAGCCCTTGAAGATGCCCAACAACGGCTTGAAAGCATAGAGAGTGAACTTGAACTGAACCGAGTGCGTTTCTCCCACTGTTATTAACAATTCCTCTTGAGAAATGACTTGGTTTATTTGAAATCCATATTCATTTTGTCTAGAGCCGAATCTCTGAAAAGGATCACCGCGTTCGAGAACTCGAACAAGCCTTGAGAGAATCGGTCAGACTCACTGCTGAGCATGACATGTTCGCAAACAATAGAGATGAAAGCTCCCGGCTCATGGAAAGCCAGGTGAGTAATAGACAGGACACCTGAAAGCATTGCTCTCTTTGTCCTCTTGTGACACAAACTTTGACGCTTCATAACTTTGAAAATACATATGCCAGTAATTAAACAGTTAGAAAGATCAAATCTCAATCTGTATCAAGGACTCCTTTATAAGTTCAGGCGTGAAAAATGCGTCAAATCTCTCGAGATTTTTAAATTGACTTGAACCTAGCAAGAACTATTCCTAGACCGGTTTCGACCTATCAGGTCTCATTAGTATCGACTTTCTCAACGGGATTCGATCCCGGCCAATGCACTTACCACTGCGCCACCGGGTTGCTTCGATCAAAATCACTAATTCATATAAATAATACAATACTTTTTTACGATTTCACCAAGAAAGCACTTCCCATTCAAAAAGAAATATATATATAACTAGGGATTTATTGCGTAAATTATAAAAACAACCAGTGTCATGCCAAAATTCTATTAATTAATATCAATGCATAGAAAAAACAGATCAAGAATCTAGGTTTACTGAGTTAAAAGCGGGTCTAGAGTATGTTGATATATCTAGAGTTCACCAAATATTCTTAGACTTAGAGTACATAGATATTCCTAGAGAAAATAAACGTCAAATCTCTTTAATAGACACAAAGCTATGAAAATACTGTCCAATTAGATTCAACTTTCGATGGATTGGCAAGTCAGTATTCTGCATGGCGTGTAATGAATTAAAAATGATGCGATAGCTCAATGAGCTTAGGAAATTATAATACAGGATGCCATTTTGAATGTTTGATATCCTATTTGAGAGATCTTGCTCAAGAATTATCTTCTTTTTCTATTTTTTCCTCTTGAGATTAAAGCCGTTATTTACTAACAGAGTATATATATTTAAAAATACTTCTTTTAGATGAAAGATCTTCAAGTTAAACTCGATCTAGTACAAAGAGAAAAGAGTAATGTTTCTGATCAATTGTCTAGTATTCGAGAGGAGCTCAAAGATCGTGAAGGACAGTTGAACAATCTCAAAAACGAATGTGTACGCTTTCATTTTTACTTTGAGTCATTCTTATTTTAAGAAAATCTTTGAGAACCCGGATCAACCTCCCATATGGAAAATCGATAACGTTTCTTGCTGCTGGTTGTCGGTTCTAATTTGAATTATTATTTGATTTTCCATCTGAATAGGAAATAAGAAATAAATTTGTCATGTCACTACTTCCAAGTAGAACATGGAACAGTAATTTGAGCATTTGAAATTTATTCAGCTGCAAGGATACATCCCAGAACTTGAGAAGCTAAGGAAGAACAACTTTGATCTAAATATGCGTATCGTGGCCCTTCTCAAACTAATACACGGCAAAGATAATCTTACAGACCAAGATAAACTAATGGTGAGTCTTTACAAATTTAAGATGAATAAAGAAATTTATTTTGACAATCTTAATTCAGAATTATAATTTGAAATGGAGTGTTTTATTTCCTCCATATTCTCTCTCTAGAATAAATCACTTGTTTAATTACATATCCGGTAATAAATTTCATCAATTTTTATCTCTCTCCACTCTATTTTGTGGACACCGATAAAGAGGGATCACGTAAACCTAGGATGTCAATAACAAAAAGTTTTCTACTCGACTAGGAATATGATTTCTCTCTAGATAATCTCGTAGTGACGTGAAGGATTGTTCATCACGTCCGAATATATGACTTTTCATGTGACTTGGTTTCGATTCTGCTAGCCTCCCCCACCTCGATATGAGTTCGCTGGTAAACAAAAGCTCACCTCTTTATCCCCATTATAACCCCTCATATGAACCGGAAGAGAGTCGGAATCAAGTTTTTACTATCAAGAAAAAGTATATTTATATAAAAGTAATTAGTTTAAAATACCGCATTTAATGATTTGCGAACAACGTCATAATCACACAAAAGAATCTTTTTAAACAAAGAATGAATTTATTTCATTCATTAGGAAGTTGATGATTAGGAGGAACAACAAAGTTTCAAGTCTAGCAATTTTTCAACCAGCCTTATTCACTAAAATTGGTAAATTCATCTGATTAGATGATTTGAAACAAACGTACAAGCTCAAGTGTAATACACTCATCCTATTTAAACAAACATTACAATAGATGGGGATGAAGAATGAATTTTTGTCTAATTCTCCTCACTCTCATTGGGCTAAACGAGATTATCCAATGATATTCTTTACTAGATTTTCTTCTCAATTGATTTTGAAAATTATGAATTTTACTATCTTCCCCATCTCATGAAATCATCATTTGTCAGGGAATCTAATACTGATTTCTGAAGGGAGAATTTTCAATTTATCTCCTTCTTTCTTACATTTTGGAATTATCTCTTTTTTGTTATGAGGAATAAAAAGGATTTTCGCTATTTTTCATTTACGCAAAAGGAACGAATAAACTCTTTCTGAGAGATGAATGTGAGTCAATTCAGTTTTTATGCGGCCCTTGACACCTGCAACGGTCAGAGGTTAAGTTTGGATTAGCGAGTCATCTAATAAGAGCCCAATTTTATTCTCACTTGTGGCCTTTAATGATTTATAAACCTTTCAAGCTGAACAATACATCAATGGTCTCATATGGCGGCTTATTCGCTAATAGCAATCCAGTTAGCAATAATCTCACTTCAAGTAATTGGAACCTCCATCAACAAACGCTGGCAGCTGCTGGTGCCGGACTCACTCTAAACACAATGACTAGATCGACACCAATCGGCTATCAGACAGCTTTTAGTGGGACTACATCGCCACATTTGATTGGCTCAGCGTTCCAGATCATTGGACCCAATCCGAATGCAGCCAACAGTTCACAACTGCGCTCCTTATCTTCCAACAATGACTCGTCGTTATTTGCGAGAATCATCTCAGAGAAAGAAAAAATTGTAGGTTATCTAACATGACCAGATAAATTATCGATTATTACTGATTTTTTTCTTAACACATTTCCCCCCATAAAATCAATACCTGGATTTAGCCAAATAAAAATTGAGCGTTTTCCCAAAAAAATGTACAATAAAAATAAGAAGAAATCAAAATCACCGACGTTTGATTTGGATACAAAAGTGGAGGGATATATTTTAGAGAAACTGGTTTTTTACTCTGACCAAATGTTACATTCTTCTCAAAGTACATTCACGATAGTTTCCAGAAAATGGATTTATTACTCCCTTAAATCTATCAAGAATTTCCAAATATCCTTGACCCAAGTTCTCAATGTTTTGGTCAAATTTATAGATTCATCTTTTTGTACCAGCTACAACAACAAGTTCAAGAAATTGCAAAATTGAAATTTGAAAATGCTGAACTTGACATCAAGGTTAAATCCTTGCAGAGAGAGATAAACAAGAGTACCCAGCCAACTGCTAGAGTAAGTGCTTAGTTAATTGATTTCTTTGAATCTCAAAAGGAAAATCTATTTTGCTAACAATGGTGGCTTGTAGGTGAATGTAGATACCATCTTTTATATCAAAGGAAGCACTTAGTGATCTCATCAATAGTGTAGTACCAAGATCGCGTCTCTCTTGTAAATCCCTTCCAACAACAAGGATCCTTTTATAAGCACTTTTATACAAATGGCCAACTGTCTCACTCTTGGTACGCCATGCCTACATTCGAATGAGCATACATAATTCATTATGTTGTGAAATATGAATATATAGTTTCTATGAATTTCAATGAATAATTTACAATGATACCTGATGAAAATATTGTCACGAAAACTTTAATTATGAGAATTTAATTTTTTCATCTCCAAGAGGGAAGTTAATTCCTGCTCGCTAATATTGGGAACGAAAAAATATCTGCCTCATGATTTTATTCGTGATCATTAGACCAGTAAATTTTTCCTAATATTCTCGATTGTCTAATTTATGATTGAAATTTTCTTTGCTTTTTTCTAAAATGATCTCGTCATGAAAAGGATATTATTATTTTCGTGATATAATTACCAATTCATCTACTTAACAAAACTCAATATTTTGTATTCTTTCTATTGATTTCTTCAAAACACTAAACTAGAAACTATAAGCACCAGTCTAACTCCTTGTCATTTACTAGAGGTTACAATTTTGTAATATTTTTTCTTCCATGCACTATTTCGCCGAATAGTATTTTGGTATTGTACAATTAAGAGTCTGCATATTGATTTGGGAAAAATCAAAATCCCAAATTCTTTTGGCGTAGTTTTGTTGAAAATTGTTATCTTGACATTCTGTAACTATTTTTTGGTTACTGTTCGATGTATTTTCTGAAGGACCCTAAACTTTGTACATCGTTTGAGGAGACCTTTGATAATTGAATCTTCCTACAGAGCATAAAGTTCGACACTGGTCGTTACAGCAGCGTTGGTGAGCAATATGATTCCGGTAGGATCTCATCCCTCGAAACAAATCACCTTAAATCGACAAACAATGAACTTTCATTGAGAGTAGACCAACTCCGTCGTACTCTCCACGATAGAGAAGATCGTATTAGACTCTTGGAGTCCATACAAGTGAGTCATATTTAACCCGACGAAACGCAAAGGTTGGAAATGATTTACGTAATCTAATAACTCTCGATCCATTTCAGAATGTTGATCTATCCTTGGAGTTGGATAAGCTGAGGAAGGAGTTGGCTGCTGCCCAATCCGAGGGTATAACCAGGAATTCTTACCTATCCAAGGAACTAGATCGATTCAAAGAGATGAATATGGAAATAAGCAACTCTCAAAGTACACTGCACACCCAGATTCTCGAGAAAGAGGAAAAGAACCGTGCTTTCGAGATTGAAAGGGTTAGTTGAGTTAAAATAAAAGTCAAAAATTCACTCCTATTTATCGATATTTCAATATATTAAAAATGGTATGTGATCAGATAAAATTTTATCTTTCACATTTTCTCCTCTTGTCAGATCAGCTTTCCCTCGAAAATATATCTGTTCTTCTCCAACAGACTTTTTCCAGGGGGAGGGAGAATTAGCCTTCCCTCATTTTCTCTTGCCATCACAATTGACTTGAAAGTTTGAGTTTGTAAATATCACTCAATATATCTCAGTTAAACGTGTTTTGATTAACTAATCTTCTTTTCAGGCAAGAGTATCCTCAGAGTATGAATCCCTACGTAAAAAGTACCAATCAGTGCTCACCCAATTATCGACAAAATCTGACAAGATACAACAGCTCGAGAAAGAATGTGTAAGCATTTATGAATATTATAAGCAGAACTCTAAAAGGAAAATAAAATTTACCAATTTTCAGTACTTCAATCAAATGGATGAAATAAAACGACTTCGTATTGAAAATGAAGAAGCAGAAAGGCGTTACACATATCTTCAAAAGTCGTACAACGAGAAGGAACAACGTTACAATGACATGGACCGAGAATCAGTTAGTTGAAATTAGGGACCTCATTAGTTGATTAAAAAAAATCCTCTCCTCAGATGAAGCTTCGTGATGAAGTTTCCCGGCAGCGAAGTAACCTCCACACCATTGAGGCAGAACTGAAAGCACTCAAAGAAGAGGTCTCCTATCGGGATGAACGTCTGAGACAGATTCAAATGCAAAATGTAAGCAAACCCCTTTAGAATCTATAATAAAAAATAATCATTTCTCAAGTAATTTGCATATCCCACACAAAACGGAAAAGTCTGAAATTTGAAACCGAAATAATCGATCATCTACTTCTGAGCAAATATGATAAGTGATGTCTTAGATTCTCCTTTAGAATCGTCTCTCAAATTCCTCAAGCACTATGAAGAATGAATGTTAATTACGATTCTTTTAGACAGAAGAAGTAAATCGATTACGAAATTGCAATCAAGATCAAGCGTCGAAGGCCAGCCATCTAAAATTGACTCTTGACGAGAAAGATCATCAATTGAAAATGTCAAAAAATGAAATGGTATGTCTTCCCTTTCCTTGTATGAATCATTGGATTTTTTTCTTGCTTCTTTCGTCTAATGATTTTCCTCTCTTTTCTATCTCTTTCTTCAGAGAGAAGTTGTGAGTATTCAATATTGTCAAATTATTTACTTTTGGGTAAGGGCACATCATTTAAATCTCTACAGACAACACTTTGACTAAATAAGAATCAAAACTTGAATATCATCCAACCTAGAATATGCTTGCTTCCGACCTGTCTGATTGAACGATTAAGTATTATTAACTTAACTTGGCATCGATAAATTGCCATTCATTCATAAAATCAACATTTTTTGAGTATTTATTGAGTGTGGATAACATCGAATTTGTATTGATATCGAATCTTGGTACATGGGAAGCCTTTAAAAATGTGAATTGAGTTCTTGTTACTCAATATTCAAACATTTGAATTTCGAAAGACGCGAAATTTACAGTTCAAACCAAAAAGAGTATTGCTTTGCAAAAACAATTAAGAACTTTATTTTCGAAGAACTTTAAGGCTTATTCTTTAAATTTATCTAATAATAATTTACATTTAAAATGCTTTCAACGGTGCTGGAAGTCTTGATGTAGCATAGGCTCAGTAGAGGTCTAATAGATATATTTCTCTAGGAAAAGAGTCAAAGTGAACTTGAAATGATCAAGAAGCGCCTGAAAGAATGTGAGAACCAATACATTGTGCAAGTTAAAGAACTTGAGGATAAGCTGGAAGAGACGAAGAACATTCAAATCGATCACGTAAGTGTTTTTCTGCACAAAATTGCATAAAATCGTCTCTAACAATTGCTTCAAAAAAGAAACAACAAAAGGAAGAGTTACACAAGGCTAGAATAGAGCTTGACGATGCTCTAGCAAAGATATCCAGCCTACAGAAGAGGATTGACGAGCGTGAATTTAGATTGAGAAAAATTGAAAGCGACAATGTGAGTCTTGTGAATAGTCATAGAATCAGTGATATTTCTTCCCTAGAATTGATTCAATATTTTTCATGTAATCTATTTTTTATATCATTTCACTATATTTTTCTATAAAGCGTCGATATCTAGTTTTTAGTGGGGTATAGATATTTAAATTATCCTGATACAAGTGATTAAATTGAGTGAAATTACTATTGATCCATCTTTCCCACAAAATGCTGCAATACTCTCTGATTGCTCGAAAAGCTAAATTTAATTTATAAATCCTTTACTCGATCAGCATAAACTCTTGGATGAAATTCATTCCCTGAGGAAGACAAATCAGGAATTTGAAAGTGAAATTGATACCTTGCGTCAAAGAGCAATAGAGGGTGAGAGGCCTTGTTCTAGATCATCAGTTGGGTCACCAAAATTGTATCATGTAAGTAATAAATTTTGTTTACTTTTTAAACGATACCAGTAACTAGCATGGTTCTCCTTTTTAAAGCGAAGCTTAATCGATTAGGCTTCCTGTAAAATAGAAAATTATCGATTTAGTGAATTTCGAAAAAAATCATATCAATTTGAAGATCTTATTTAAATAAGCCATTTATCATTTTTGTTGTAAAATTACAAGTGGATGTAAAATTGTTTAGAAAATAATTAATTTTAAAAACGTAATTACTCTTTGAACAATCTTTTTTTAGGCATCTTTTGGAAGTGATAAGAACTACTCGGAAATCGAGCGTCTCAGACGCCAATGCTCAGACTTGATAACGAGTAATGGAAAACTGCAGAACGACCTGAATGAGTCTCAAATTCACTTGGATCGCTTGAGCCTGGAGAAGGAATCATTAAGGACGGAAGTCAAAGTCTTGCGGGAGGCCTTAGAGAAGAGACATGATCTAGAAATTAATGAACAGGCGAACAACGTAAATTAGAATCTAATCTAACCCTAACGCCCCCTTTACTAGTCTCTTACTTTTCTAGCCGAATTCATCACTCTATTCGCAACTCAACGAGAAGGACTCTCAGGTGAGTCATGCTTTAGTTTCTGATCAAAAATATTACCTACTATCCCAATAATTTGCGATTTTTACTAATTTATTTTAATATTCCTAGATTCAACGAATCACAGAACAGCTCGACCGACTACAGGCAACGATAAAAATCACCCAACCGAACAATCAGACTACGGTTGACTATCAAAATAATAACCTCATCAATGAACTTCAAGTAGCCCTCCATCAAGCGAATCTTGAGCGTGAAAAGATGCGAACTCAACTGGCCAATTACATTGCCAACAATGACTTCAGTTTGCCCGTTAACGCCCATCAAGCAATGCTTAGTGATCAGGTAAATTGTTACCTATTCTGTTGATTTTGAGAACACAAAACGTATAGAGTTCACCACTACTATTATGTCAATTCACTTGAATTCACAAATTATTCATTTTTGTAAAATCTTCAAAGAATTCATGCACACATGACTTCAGATAGGTCAGAGGTGATAATCAGAAAGAATGAAAATTAGGATAGTTTTAAAATTGTAATCCGTGGCTTTGGCTCTCTAGAAACATGAGTTCCACAAATATCAATTTTCTCCATTTGAGCGTCTTTGTAATGATGTTAATATCCAGCATTGATTAGACACTTCTAATTGGTGACAATGAATAGCCAGACACCAATGAAATCTCTTTCAAGGTTATACACTTGTTCCTTCTCACCTTATCTTTCACAATACTAAGGTTAACAATGGTGAGAAGAGGGATACTCTTCTCGTTCTCAAGGGACATGTTACTCCCCTAAAAACGTCATATACCGTTCTTTTACCCATACAAGCATCCCCGAAAGCTCTCATAGCCTCTTTGTATGCTTGTAAAAGATTCTTCTCCTAAATATGAAGGTTGATGGAACTCTTTACATCTACCTGAGTGTTTGAATCATCTTTTATACATCATTAATAGATTCACATGTTGAAACATACACACAACGAAAGCACAATTTCTCAATCGATTGTTTGTTATCCTCATCATTCGTACAATAATTTGGCTAAAATATGAAATTTTAGAAATAATTTGTGGATTGAGGTGTATTGACCTAATATCGACGTCTTAAAGAAGAAGGTTTATCCAGATCTTACAGTTTCGAGAGGATACAGAGGATACTTAATACGAATTCGATAATAAGATGTCTTTAAATAACCACAATTGTTTTTTGTATAAGCACTACTAATAACTTATGAGTCATAAGTTGGATTTTGTCAGCTAAAATTGAATATTTTTCTGAAGAAAATATTAGAAAATTGAGTTTAGATGGACTTCTATTTAGTTTTTGGCTTCTTTCTGGGCGTCAGCATTTCTATCCGGTGAAAGGTTGGTGCGATTTCAGATTATTATTAATCGATTTTAGCTCATACAGAATCAGTTGTTAAACAAATTTTTGTTTGAATTATATTTTTATGTGAGAAGAAAATATTTCAAATCAAATCTTCCTTGTTTACTTCCTCATTCAAATTCCTAGTAGAATATCAAAGAATTTGTTTTTAAATTCCCGTGTGAATAATTGTATTTGAGAGAGAAGTTCAAATAGAAAACTGGGTACTTTCTTATCAAAATATCTTTGTTCATTTACGACCTTAGTTTGGGCCCATCTTAATGAACGTCTGCTTATTTTATGATTAGATCAAGGGTATCGTTCATGAAAACGTAAGCTTATCATTCTCTCCTGCTTATCCGCTCTAAACCGCTTAGTTTTTGCATTGTTGTAAACAGCCTCTTTTGCCTGCTTTTCTCAACCGTTATTCTTGATTTATGAATCTTTTTACAATTTCTTCTCCATCTTGACATCCTGCTTTGAATGCATTCATAATGCGTAAGGAGTTTCTTTCTTTTCATTAAATTATTAATTGATTAGCTAACGACTTATTATTATTCATATGTCAAGTTTGATCTTACATAGGAGGAAATAATAATAGCATTGCTTGTGTTTGTGAGAAGTATTTTCTACCATTTAGGCCTTTCGAGTAATTTCATTAAGATTCTTTACAAATCGTTATTATATTTCAGAGTAGAAAATCTTTTAGTTTCAAAAACATCAATGATTAGGCAGAAATTGTGGTAAGCATAAGATTAATCTAGCGAAATCCCAGGGGGAAGATGAATTCATTTCAATAAAAATCATTTTTGAAATTAAATTCCTTCTCTCTTATTCTTTTGCCGATATCGATTTTTCATTTTCCTGTAATCTATTAAGTTATTTCCACTCATTCATTGTTATAACCTGATTTCGTGGATTATCTGGATAAACCTTTTGATTTATTTGTCAATTAAATCTCTTCGTTCCATCAGAGTACAATGCAACAACATTTGTTCATCCTGCAACAGACCAATGTCCAACTGAACAAGGATGTGGAAACTCACAAGAACGAGATCAATACCTTGCAAAAGAGGATACAGGAACTAGTTAAGCAAGGTCACGATAATCAGTCCAACTTTGAGACTGTCGCTAAGCAGAGAGATCAGCTCAATGAGAAAATTACTGAAGTAAGACTATCTTTCAACTATCGAGGTAATTATCCATCTCAAATATCAACATCTCTTCTACTAGCTGAACAATTCTCTGATTATGCTGAAAGATCACAGCGCTTCAGTCCGACCTGCCAGCGGCATGATCTCTTCATCGTCAACCGGCCACCTTTCGAGGGAACTTGATCGAGTGCACAGGGAATACGAAGATGCAAAGGCGAGGATTCAAGAACTAGAGACCCACAATCGCACCGTTAAGGCTGAGTACGATGCCGCGAAATTGGAAATGAAACGCCTGAAAGAGGAATTCAAAAAGGTCACCGAAATTCAGAAGGAACTTCAAGAGTCAGCTGAAGCTAGAGAGGAAGAGATTGTGAGATGCTTTTAGCTAGAGATGTCTCGTAATTAGGACGTTCAAAGACCTATTCTAAGCTACGGGTATCTAGTTTAAAAGAGTTATTTTTTCTAGATTTTTTCAAATTCGATAATATCAAATGAGTATTACAAAAATAAATTTCTGCCCATAATAATATGCATTTCTAGTCTAAGCTACAAAAATCAAATACTGACAAATATCATAATCAAATTCAAGAGATGGCCAATCAGATGCAATCAATGCAAAATGAAATCACCAGAAAGGATAAGCAAGTGAGTCGCGTTATATTTTCTACATAATTTCCTGTATCGTTTTTATCTGAATAAGAAATTCCTCCGGTGTGAGAGCATTAGTAAATTATAATTTAGATAATTATCTAATCCTCTGGACTATCTTTAAGCTCGAAGATTTCGCGCAACAGTCCAGCCATCACCAGGAGAGATGTCATAATATCGAGAAGGAGTTTATCGACCTTCAGAAAATGCAACAAGTAATTTTGGTGTACTTTATCCTTATAAAGATTTTTAATTTACGGTAATACACAACATTAGGGAAGGGGTGTCTCATGATAAATTGGATATCGTCGACTATCTAATCTAATTTTCTTCCCATAGGCAAACTATTATGAGTATACATTTCTCTTTTTTGTTGAGATTAAAATAATTTTTAATTGCAATCTCTCGTTCAAATTATACTAATGCAAATAGAATAAAGTATATTTTACATAATAATAATATTATTTCAGTGTTTGTGTCTTGTACTCATACCACCCTCCTCCCTACCTCTCCACTTCTCTCCATAATTATACAATATTTCTTTTATGATAATTACATTCCAACATTTGAATCAATAATATCAAAATACTATGAGTATCTTGATTAATTATTTTGAAATCAAATTCTTTTGATAAAGCATCTGTAAATCCTTAGTTAAATCTAAAATAGTGTTTCATTACTAACTCACCTAGCCTGAGTCTTTACCTTAAAATATCTCAAGTACCTATATTACATACATATTATACAGGATCGAAATCAGAACGATTCATTGCGCTTATAGAATTCAAGTATTGATGAAAAACTCAAGATTTTTCTTTAATTCAAACAGCGCAGTGAAATGGACGACAATGAACGCCAGAGGCATCACTATGAAACAGAAACCCTGATGAAGGAGCTCGACATTCGTGAGAATGAAGTAAATCAGTTGAAGAACGAAGTCTCCCAGCTGAACCAGGTCCTGGACGAGCTGCGACAGATAATCCAAGAGCTCTCCCAAAAGTGCGACATGCTCTCAGCTGACCTCGAACGCTGCAACTCCAACCAAGAGATCTCACAAGACTCCCTGAACTGCTCCAAGGATCTCGATGAAGCTAGGAAGCAAGTCTCCCTATTAAAGGACGAACTTAATGATTCTAACAAGGCGAGAAGGGAGTCTGAACGGTTCTTTGATCAGGCCCAGCAACAGCTAGAGGCCACTAATAAGGAACTGTTCGAAAAGACTGAGCGTATTCAAATTCTCGAGATTGAATGTGTTAGTCGCTCTGTCTCAGATTTGTCGTCTCGTTCTATTTGTGTTGTGATCAAATTCTTTCTCCATTCATTATCCAAGTTAATCCCAACATTAAATTACACGTCTATAGTTTCAACAGCAAGCTGATGAAATTGATCGCCTCAGAAAAGAGTTGGACGCTGTTAGCACTGGATCTAATCTTGGCCAGGTGAGACTTTATTCATCACAAACTAGAATTAACCAAGTAGGCAGTAAGTTGACAAGAAAAGTCAAATGGATCTTAAGTTGTATCGATCCTTAATAGTTGGGAATAGAAAAACTACAAATCCACCTATTTGTGGATGGATCCACTTGACTATCTTTGTTAAAATGGTATAACTTTATTTTGAAAGATTGTCAATGGTTGCAAAGTGTAAATTTTTCTGCTTTGGGAACTTGTATACTTTTGATGATATTATTACTCTGATTACTCTCTTTCTAGGTGAACATTTCAAATTTGAAACAGGAAATTGATTCGCTGAGGAAGGAGCTTAACGGGCGAAATAATACAATATCAAAGATGGATATGGATTGTGTAAGAAATTACATTAGTGATATTGAGCTCTTGGAAATTTTCTCTTCTTTGAATTGACTTTCATAGTCTAATTCTCGTTAGGTTCACATTTAAGGTTATAACGGAGAAGGAGGGTTGGAGTAATCTCGTTTCGTGGAGGGAGAATCGAGCCCATGCCATATGAGAAATCATATTCATATGATTTGGAGAACAATTTTCTAGGCCAGGGTTGTCAAAAATATTTGAGAAGTGTGCCATTTTAAGTTGACAAGGAAAACCTTGAATGATTCCCATTGGTCGAGACAAAAGGACCAATCAGAGCCTTCTAAACTAAAATCTCTTGCGTGCTAACTTTTTACATCCCTGCTCTAGGCCAACCTTGCAACTTAATCTCAAGAAGGTATCATTTTAAAACCTATAATTCTATAAGGTCAAAAAATACAACTCTCATGTCATTAATAGGGTTTCCCAAAAATTGCAATTACAATTAGCTCGATTTTCTCAACAATATGCTTTTTGATGATAAATACGCTTAAATATAATTTTATATCTCCTAAACTAAGATAGCAAGAGCAAATTTACTTTTTTTAGCAAGAAAAACACATCAAGAGATTGGAGTCGGCTCAACTGCAGATTCGTCGCTACGAAGAGGAGGCCACGAATCTTGGTCGTGTTCTCGATGAGCAGAGAAAAAGTCTAGATGAAAGAGACAAGTTGATTCGTCAATTGAGAGAAGGTGGAAGTAGTTCTGTGAGCATTTCATCTTGTCCTACAAATCTAGACTTTTTAGAAGCTCCTCCAGATCATAATGGATCCTCATTTTTTAGGTTAAAAATGATGAATATGAGCGAGTGATGAAAGAGCACTCTCAATGCAAGACCCAGCTGGAGCAACGTTCAAAGCAAATCAACACTCTTATCAAACAATTGGAATCTCAAACTGAAGAGATTTTAACGATTAAGCAAGTCCTCTTATAAATAACACCATCTTGAAGCCACCTAGAGTAATCGGAGAAATATATAAGATTGCCTACTATCAAATATTTATAAACGTGACTTTTAAGGTGTGAGAGATCCTGATTCTAAATTTCAATAATTTAAATTAAGATTCAAATTAAAAAGATGATAATAGTATGTGTATACTTGTAAGTAGGTATATTCAAATATAATGTTATTTAAACTTGCTCTAAGATTTTATTTAATCAAGGCAAGAATCCCTAACAGCATCGTTGTGTGAAAAAGACGCAAACATTGCTTTAATGGAATTAACTGCGCCAAAGAATGATAGCACATCCAACGTCTTAGAACAGATGCGATCAGAAAGAAGCCAAATTCAGACTCAATTGAAACAACTTGTGAGTCTTCAGCCCTTGAAACTTTGAATAGATGATAGTTTTCAACCTCGAAGGGGGGGGTTGATGGTTTTTATTCGTCTTATTATTTCTTAACTTTCTATTCTTTTTCAAGAGTACTGCTAGAGCGGCGATGATTGAAGAGAAAAAAATTCGCAAAACTTGACATTAAACAAAAATACTTGAAAATCCCTCTCATCCATCAAAATTATTGTTCCCTCGCAATTATAACCATCTCTCTTTCTCTAAATCTATTTCCTTATCAACTCAATCAAATTAAATGGCTTTTCTATTACACGTCTTGAAGGAGAAATGTTGATAAAAAAATGATATTTATTTTAGAAAATAAGAAATAATTAAAAAAAAGTTTTTAAAGAAAAAGAAGAAAATCTAATTTCTGCTTACTCTAGCCGTAACATGTAAAGAGAGAAGGAAATTATTAATATAAAGCAAATTACTTGTTCTATCCTCCCATAATTTATATCAAAACAAACAAACAAAAGTATCTGTACAGTTAATATTCCACAGGAAAGAATGTGTACATGAGATTTATTCCATGAGACTATTATTTATCAAGGTAAAAAGCTATTTGAAGCCCTCTTTTTGCAAGCGATGAAAAAAAGTCATGACCTTTTTAAAAAAGGGAGAATGTTATATCCTTTATAGTAATTTATTTTAAGATATATTAAAAGAAAAATGATAAAAATACTTCTTCTATATATGTAATAAAGATTATTTCTAACTTGACAATT
>KL567308.1:0-12368 GCA_000715275.1 Gyrodactylus salaris
CCGAAACGTCTTGTCCAAAAACCCCATTGTTACAACTATTATTATTCCGTCGATTGGGAGTCCCTCATTTCCATCTTTAATGATGTGCAAAGAAACTACCCTATTGTACAACCTATTTTTCCCGAGGTTAAATATAGAAATTCATTCTATCAATGTTAAGGCTTGAGAATTGAATTTCGAAAAATCTCGATATTCAAAACTTATTTTCTTTTTATATTGAGAATATACACATTAATTCTATAATATAACCATAAATATTCAAATACATATATTTGCATTTAAAATGCAAATTATGCGTTTACAGTTTCTACATTTTCAAACATTTTTTCAAAATATCACATTTTTCTGGTTTTTTAAACCACCAATTTAAGCTAATTTCATAATATGACTTATATGCATTTGGGTTGCCCTGGTCATTATATATAATAACAAAGTCAAACACTTTGACCACAACATATACAATGTATATTATACATTTAACAGGGCCAAGTGTTTACAAAATCTTTTTCAACAAACTCAAGACAGATCAGATATAATTTCAAGGTATTAAATCCATTACTAAGCATTCAAAATTGCGCAATAGCTGCTTCTTCTTCTTTTGGAATCATGACAGCCTTGAGCACTACTGAAACTATCCATAAAGAAGTAAAGATTCTTCTGAATTGA
The DNA here is from genome assembly GCA_000715275.1 of Gyrodactylus salaris. Classification (NCBI taxonomy): domain Eukaryota; kingdom Metazoa; phylum Platyhelminthes; class Monogenea; order Gyrodactylidea; family Gyrodactylidae; genus Gyrodactylus; species Gyrodactylus salaris. The sequence continues at coordinate 667 of KL567308.1, forward strand.
TCAACCTTTTCTAGACAATTAGGATGGTTTGAAACGCCAAACGTTATTAATCATCTCGAATTAAAACCTTTATAAGGGTATAAGGAGCACCGATAAACCAGATTTATCTAAGCGCACAAGTAGATGAGTAGAGTTGCAAGATAACGGCATTTCCATGTATACCATCGTCTCTAGATTTATATTCCGAGTTTAAGAGCTACTAGTTTTCATTTCCCAATGGTCTGTTTTCATTGGACAGATGAGAATTAAACAGAGGAACGGACTGACGAGGAAGAAAGGATCACACTCGGACTGATCTACAAAGGTTCTTGGAAGATATCAAGAGATGGTTGAATAATCTAATCAGACAACGGAATTCTGTTGTCCATCGTTTTCATTACTAAAAGATTATTTAACCTTATCTACGTAGAAGAGAACAAAAATATAGTCTCCAAGTTCAGTGAGGACTGTGGAGTGAAATATATACAACAAGAAGACTTGCGACAAGAATCAAGGGACATGAGAAGAACGATAGCTCTTCCATTAAGCAACATCTTGTGCAATGCGAAGGATGTAGAACGGCAGGGATAGCGTCAACATTGAGTGCTTTAAATAGAAACCCAACGAATAACACGCTGCTCAATCCCAGAATCAGTGACAAGTTCTACATCATGAGACTCAGATCCCAACTCTGCAAACAAGTCAACCATATGCACTCTCTAGAAATACAATGGCAAATTTGAATTTTGTTAACAACTTTGAAGAATTCACAATTTAACAACAATTGAGAACAAAATTTATATTATAAAAATCTTTAAAACTGACGATTTTTTAGAAATTTATATCTTAAAATAAATAAAAATTACAGTATATGTCCTCTCCTGTATGACGAAAAGTCAACCCTAATTTTGACACATCTTCATAATTAATAATGTTACTCATAAGTAGTATGACAATTTATAGCCATATTTTTAAATCTAAGTTTTTTTTAAAACAGTATATAAATCACACTAGAAGATGCGGCATTTTTCTCTCTTTATTTTTCTCCACTTAAGTCCCATGTAAAAGTTTAATTAATAGACTCAAATCGGCGTTTAGGTGAATTTGGCATTTTAGAAAATCGATAATAAATCTTTTTACATTTCTCATCTTTTCTACGAAGTCGTTGAATGTAAAATTTAAGTTAATCTTTATTAATTTTAATAGGAGTAATTTATTTTAATTTCTTGTGTATTTTTGTATTCAGCAAATTTCTAATCTTTAAGCTATCTTGCTAATGCACTCTGTCAATCAACGCCTCATGTCCCTGAATACATGCCAACATGATATTAATTTAAACATGAAACTTATTATTTCGAGTATACTAGTAAGTAGTATAAAATACACTTTTCATAGTAATGAGAGAAAATACCTTATTATCTGAGTTTGAAAAATTCGTCAAGAATAAATTTGGGAAACCGAATCCCCTCCTTTTCACCACATCAAAACCTTCATACGTAAACCATACTCCTTCTAGCCTCAAATATATATCATAACGAAATCCCTTCACAAATTTCTTAGGCCGCTTTTCTAGCATAAAGCACAATCTCTCTAAAATTAAGTTCTTTTGGTTCACTCTTTAAAATGACAGAAAACTTCAGGGATTTATTCGTAATTCATAGAAATTAATTCCAATCATAAATCAGTTTGGATCACCTAGATCGAGAATGTACGACTACTAAAAGAGGATTGCCGCTCTCAAATTTGAAGAGGACTCTGCTAGAGTTCAAGATTACCTCTTGAAAAGAATATCAAGAATGATATCGAAGCCTTAATACAAAAAGAGAATAAGAAGGTTTCTTTGCTGTATGAGTGTCAGCCAAGGTCGGCATGTATCGAAAGAAGTTTTTCCCGTGTGAAGGACTATCTAGGAGATGACAAGCCCTTCACGCCGGAGAACTTGAAACTCTGCGGTAAATTTCAGACAGTTTTCTATATTTAGCGACTCAAAGTTTGGGCTATCGATGGCGTCTTACAGAAAATTTCACTACATCATCATCATAGAATAAGTCGCTATGAAATTCTGAACTGAATCAAATTATTCGATGACTAAGTTATGAATTAGGTTTGCTTGATATTGATAGCCTTGAAGATTCTGATAGCAGTCTCCTATTGTTTCTTAGAAGAATGAGCGAAATAGCGAGATCAATAAACGGAATTTGTTACACTCCCAAGAATAGATGTCTCCAGTGAGTTAAACAAAAAAAAGTCCTTTGATGAAATGAAACATTCTTTCTTCTCCCACCATGCCATCATTTGGTTTACTACGCTTCATTCAGATATTATTATTTCTACACATTTCATTAAAAAACAACAACAGAGGATGAGGAGAGAAATTAAATGAAGAAGCCAGGAGAGATGTATTAATTGTACTAAATACAATATATCTAATTGGTACAATCAACCTTCGAAATGTGTAACGTTCGATACGCATGTGAATAGAACGTAGCAAAGGGAATCTTTTTATAATAAGGCATAACTATGAAGGAATGAAAAAAACTATGATTATTAATGCTCCTTTTCAAATGGAATGTCATTATGGTTTTCTCTTATGTGTAATTATTTTCTATCTATTTCTTCTTATTTTTAAGAATTATATCCTTTCTTCTATACAAATTACTCATATTGTTCTTAATTTCCAGAGAACAAAAAGGCTTTTCACTTCATTAAGTCTTTAAATTGCTCAATTACTGACAAAATTGAGCAGGAAAATTATCATCCTTTGCTCTAAAATCTCAGAGTTTGTAAATCGGTGTCACTTTCTTAAGTTCTTCAAATATTCAGGCACACAAGCTCACTTTGCCATTACAAATTCTCAAAATATCGTCTGAATGGCAATAGTAAAAATTGAATTCTTTTGTATGTTAAGTGTTCATAATCAAAATTTGAAAAAAAAAATCCCTGAAAGAAAAAACTTTCATGTGGGCCATTGTAGATTGAGATCAGCTTGCACAGAGAGGGTCTGAACTTCATGATGTAGAATTTTTCTTTGATGGTCAGTTTCAGTTTGTCTCCTTAGGGATTTCTTGATAATATTCTGAATTTTGAAGGGTTAACAATACACAAACTGTTTTATGTTGAAATATCGAGGATGATACTCTTTTTGATAATTTTCTTCGATTTCAACCATCTTTGGGTATGGCCAATGTAAGTGGCTCCACAGTCCCCAGTGAACTTGTAAACTAAGCATTTATTTTCTTCGTAGTTGATTCTATCTTTCGTGATCAGATTAAGAAGGCTTTTTGTTTTGAATACGATTTTTAACCGTTGTAGTTTTCTTTAATAAGACTTTCTAACCCTCTTTGGTCATTTTATGAAAATTCTTTATCAAAAGTCCTACAATTAAGTTTATTCCCAAGGAGACATTAATATTTGCTCAAGCCAAAATAATATTTCCAAATTCCTTAGGATGATGGAATTCTATACTTGGATAGGGAATCCTAAAATCATATGAAATAATAATTTCTAAATGTAATCATATCAAAATTGACGCCAATCTATTTGCAATATTCTTTAATGAGTATATTATTAAATTAAAAATCTTTTGTTGTCAATGAATTTTTAAGATTAAGATAAGGATCGATATCATATCAATTAATACAACTATTTGTAGTTTAACGTCTCTTTTTGCATATTCGATCTACATAGGATGATAGTTTATAATTCCCACCAGTTCATTGTATACAGGTCAGAATAGCTCTATTTATCACCAACATGTGTATCAATTAAGTCTGCCAAAGTAGCCAATGAAATTCAACCCGGACTCGATGATGGATTCTTAGCATATATTGGAGGTGTACACTTTTGGCAAAATTGACATCGATCAGGTCATGTATTTTGAATAATGATGGTATTAAAAAATAGTAGTCTTTGTTAGCCATTCATGATTTCATAACGAAGGGTTCTTCTCATACAGTAAAATAATTGAAGCAAAAATTTCGTGGATGATTAGTTAGGCTACCCAATGCATAAAATCTCTTCATTAACATTAGAATGGGATAAAAATCAATTTGAAATACTTACAAACACTCAGGAAATAATTTATCCTTCTTTTTGAACCCAACCGCCAATGAGATTGGTTCATTGAACTGAATATTCTAAATTGACTCGAAAAATTTAGCATTTTACTGTTTTAAACGCTGCTTCATTTACTACACAAGGAGCGGTAAAACAAAACTTGATGTCGAATTGGGGTGGGTCCAATATCTGAATAAGCACCAAAATCTGTGTTGTGGTGGGCACTGATAAAACCCTTGTTTAAGAGCTACGGGTTCTGGGAAGAGATTCCGGGGCCAGAAAGGCCACGTATCGATTAGAAAGCGATAATATATAAGATGTAATGGATTCATTGGGGAATCCGGATCAGTGGCTAGAGCGTTGGCTTGCTGAATGTCTGGTTAATGATGAAATACATTTTAAAATAGTCTTATTTCCTTGACAAAAATCACCTGTCCTGATCCTACTTGATGGCATCAAAACCATGTAATGATGCACCTTGAAAGTATTACAAATTATCTAAACTAATTTGAATTATATCCCTTTTTTAAATACAGAAAAAAATACATATTTTATAGACTCATGGATGGTAAATTCTACTTAGGAAGGGCATAAAAGTGATATTCCAACCACTAGTAATGAATCTTGAAACATTCTCCACCAGGTCATAAAATATGAATGTTATCAAGGCTAATAAAAATCCTAAAATCTAATTGATTGTATGGCCTGGAATCTATCACTAATAGAAGAAGCTAAACTCCTTTCTCTTAATAATGTGCAATCAGACTAAATATTCTCTCCTAATGCTCTTAATTTGCATTTTCCTATTAAAATGTATATTCATAAAGTTATCAGTCCATGTGGAAGATTTCTCTGTATTATTATTTTGAGAAGAAACTTTTTACCTTCAACATGTAAATACACGAAAGGAGCATAAAATATACATCTACACTAATTAAGAATGATAAAAAAACAATAAACATATGAATTGATGTCGGCATTTGACCGTGGGAGAATAAAAATGAACCAAGGGGTCAAAACACTTGAATGAATTTACCAGTTCTTCTTTATTTTGAAAGAAAACATTTTTACTACTTAATTTGTTAGTTAAAATTCGTCATAAATAAAAAAATAGAGTCTTGCTTGAATATTGAGCAGTTATTACACACACATTGATGATATAATAAAACAAATACACAAACAACAGATGGAACTTCCGGGTAGGAAATTTGCTCCTGCTTTTTCCTCCCCCTCTTCTGTCAGAATCCCTTTTTATTTATTTCGCCTACTCCTAGTTTTTCTAGATAATAGAGTGAAATCATACCCTCTTTGTGTGTGTGTGTGTAGTTAATATTGAGTTAAAAATTATGATCATCTGCTAACTAGGGGATGTTTCCAAACTCGCCACTCGCATTCAAGATTTGAGATGGCCATTAGAGGGGAACAGGAAGAAATCACCACAGCTAATGACTGGATAGATGCCTTCCTCCTTCTAGTACAGGTGATGTATCCATTTTCAATGTGGGCATTTTAGGATTTTTAAATTCTTTCCTAATTGACTTTAATTCAATTAGTGCAAACTCTTGAAATGTATTTTTACGTCCTACTATGCTAAAGAGGAGGACTACAACTCGATAGAGTTCCTTATTGCGCAACTGTTACAGAAGGATCTAAAATTGAAATTTGAGTAAATTTCCCATAGAATTCTCATTGGGCCAAAAGTTAAATAAAGGAGGGGTGTGCGTCTTCCTACCAGTCAATCATAAAACAAGAGGAATAAATTCATTGAGTAAAAAATACTACACATTTGGAGTGTAGTCTATGATGTTTCTCTTAATGCCTCTTAAGAGCTGTGCGTTAGTGTAGTCCATACAAGTGTCTGTTTGTATTCCCATTAATACACTTGTAGATGATATATGAGCATAGAAGGAGTGAGACACACGCACACTTCTGAGTACCTCATATTTCTCCTCTTCATACATCTCTGTGCTTCTGAGAAGTATTGCGTTATTTCCAGATAAGTTAATTAGCTTTCATTCAGACAAGAGCACTAATTACAATGAGTTCCTTTAGTGTGAAAGAGCTTCTCAAAAAGGTCACGAGTTACTCGCGTGAGGACCAATTTCCCGCTAGGAACGAGGACTGGAAAAGAGCTGGTAAGTTTCAATTAGATAATCCATCCACAGATGTTCTCGATAACCAAAATGGTATGAGGCAGGTTGGACTAGACCGGATGATATTCAACAACTTTATGAAGAGTCTCAACACGGAGAATCCTCAGGCCTTTTCAAATTCGATATCATTGATGTGTAATTTTGCGATGCAAAATTTATCGAAGCCGAATCAACTCGAGCACTCAGAATGCCAAGGTGAGTAATTACTAACAGGTCCCTCGAGTAAAAACAGATGCAGAAATAAAATGCTTAGATGTTTAGAAGAAGCTTATTTTCTCAGCAGCTCTTAATTAATTTAAGTCAAACCCTATTCTAATTTGAAAAATAAACCTTTCAATAGACTTGACACGAATCGATTGCCAAAAGGGAAAGTTATTCCCAAAGCGCAGAAAGCGAAGAGTGTTATTCACAAAAACGCAGACTTTGGAACTCGAGAAGAGGTTTAAGAAACAACGATATTTATCTGCACCCGAGCGTGAACAATTGGCTGAGATAATAAACCTTTCCCCAACTCAAGTAAGCTTCAACTAATCGATATTGGCGACGAACGAAAATTTGGTTTAATTCAATGAAATGCGAGCCCTATTATTCAAATGTTATTTCTATTTTGAAGGTAAAGATTTGGTTTCAAAATCACAGATACAAAATGAAAAGGGCCAGACAAGACGGAGACAACCTCTCAAATGAGGAACATTCCGAGACTGAAATCTCTTGTCTATCAGAAGGCCAAGATGAGGAGCTATTCTCTCAGTTCAAGGATCCCCCGAGAGCTGATGAAGCGATTCCTATGGGTCTCTATGTTCCCACGACAAATCAACTCCTCCAAGCTCATATTGAGGCGATTAACCGGTACAACTTTGACAAGGGAACCCATAAAGAGATCTTGAGGAAGCTGGGCAACTTTGTCTATCCTGAGTCAATGTGATTATCTCGGTGGGATTATTTGATAATCATTTGTGATAAAAAAAAACTTTCTTTCAATTAGCAAAACGTATAATTCTATGAGCATATAAATAAACGTCTCTTTGATGATGAATTTCTAGGCTCAAATGATTTTCAAGAACTTCTTACTTTATCGAATTGACAGATTAACAGTGGTGTAGTGGATTGTTCCCCAAGTCCTATGAATATGATATCTCATACCCCCAGTATAACCCCTCATTGTGAGGGCCTCATGTGAACCCGGAGAGAGTTAGACTCGGCTATGAAACTCAATTCTAAGAAAAAAAGAGTATTTCATACATGGGTGAGATGCGAGAAATTCTAGGTCGATATTAGTCATTATTTGGAAGTAAATATTTGCAATTTTATTTATTTTTATATGCAAAATTATGAAGCGTTCTAGTTCAAAATATTTTTTCCCGGATCAGCTCCCATATGAGAATAATTTCTTCTAAAAATAATGCTCCATATTTTCGCCGGCTTGCATTATATTGTAATGTAGAAGTACTCATTATCAGAAATCAGTTTATTTCGTTTGATTTTGAAACCTGAGTAGATATTTAAGGAGTAAGATGGATTTGCATAATTGATTGCCAAATCCGTAAAAAACTATAGAACTCAATTGTAGGAAGATTCCCCCTTTCAAACAGATCCTTCTTAATATGTTTTCAATTACAGTGAGACCATCCTTGAGATATATTCCCTTGAGGTTCTAAGTCTTGGGCTTAAATTATGCATTCCAAAACGGTTTATTTAAACGTTGAAATCGAAACTTGTCTAGAGACAGAGGTTTGAAGAGTCTCAAATGAACAAAGATGTCCTCTTATCACTACTGGACAAGGGTAACGGAATGAGCCTATTCAAAGACAATTCATCACCCGGCATCAAGATATTTTGCAAAATCAGCTATAATTCGTTCAGTTCTCCAAGTGATTGAGGTCAAAAATGTACGAATTGACAAAAGCCATAAATCTAATTTGAGCCCATACAAATCTGAAGTCAACAAGGTGTACTTATTACCAAAGGTTCACAAGGGTACTGAGAATGGCCGAACAATTTTAGACATTTCCTCAAGTCCTCAACATAAACTGGTACAATGAGCTTCAGCTACTGAGAAATTAACTTTGCCGTTAGTCACTGAAGAATTCGATAAAGTTTCAAAGAAAGCTCTACGCACTTATGAAAATTTGGTAGATGCGTCGCAATCGGCAGTCAAATACGTCTGTTACTTGCTGACATTCCTAGTAAGTTTGGAAAGATGTAATCTTTTATCGATCGATGCCGGCTATATCTATATTCACCATCGAAGATGAGTGCTTCCAGGTAAAAGAGAACAATGAGTTGAACACATTCCATGAAAACTTATCATTGGCATCAGAGAAAGAAAGCTTCCCTAATTTGAAGGTTATCAGAACTGAGAAAAGCTTCACAAATCTGACGCTAAACTTGAAAAATATTGCAAGAAAGCGGCTATCCAGACGAGTTCATCAAGAGGAATTACAAACAGAATTCTTCTAGAAACGAATCCGTTGAACAGGAGGAATTTTACTTCAGATTCTATTCAAGGGAGAAGTATTGTACTAAAAATTTACAAACAACACATTTCATGCTAAGAGATTGTGCAGCATTCAGAAGACTAAGAAGCTCCTCAATTCTAGAAACAAAGATAGAGGTACGATGATTTTTTTGTCTTCCAATTCCTCTGCTCTTGTGGAAGTATTTACTCCGAAAGAACTACGAGAGAAATGATAGAGGGATCCTAAAAGCGGTACAAGAACACATAATAAACCGAAGGTCACTTGGTGGACGTCAGCAACTTCAAAATCCTCAAGCATCAAATTTTCAGGTCACTAGAAAAAGAAGAATCTCAATATATAAGAGAAATGAAGCCTAATCTTTGTGTTTATAAAGAAATGGCAAGCAAGTTAGGGATGAGAGGGTCGAAACAAAAAGAAAGAAAAGACAGGCTTCAAAAATCAATTCCAACTACGAGGTTCTCATCAACACAACTGGCAGTAGGCCTTGAAAGCCTTCTGAATACAATTGCAAAATCGAAAACATGAAAGACCCCTCAAAGTCAATATAGTAATTGACGATACATTCGGAAAGTGAAAATGGCGATTAATTATGCAAATCCACAACCAACCAGACATGAACAATTAAAATAGATTAGATTTTTTTTAGAGTCCTGTAAAGTAGATGCTGGATGAACTTGTGATAGAGTGGGGTAGACGATATATATTAGGTCGTTGATAAAGTAACTGCGTTTTTTGTAATGCCAATTTTCAAGATTCTTTCACCCACTTGTTATTTCCCCACGATATCAAGCAATAGCTCATTAGAAAGGCAAATCATTTTTTCATATTAAGTCAAAGACTTTGACAAGACTTATCATTTCAATCACTTTTTATTCAATGTTGAAGCATGAAACACCAAACCTAAATTTTAAAGAGATTATGCTTCATCCTTTCAAAAAGCAATTCAATGCCACAAATATGACAAAATGAAATTGTGAGACGTTTGGAGAGTGTTCAGTAAGCACTAGAACTGTTCAAATTTTGTTTGGTAAATTTAGAAATGGATATTTTAGCCTGCAAAATGCACTCAAATCAGGAAGGTATAGTCTCGAAATAAACTGCGCTCTAAGTAACATTTTAGAGGAAAACCCGCGGAAAATCATTCGAGATAACTCCCAAGAGGTTGTTTGTTCTATTCGAGTAACTTTGAACTACATTGGGTGCCCCATGAATTGACATGTGCGCAAAGGAGGTTTGTCGCATGCTCTTCTTTGCTTGAAAACACACAACCAAACCCAATTTTTGATGAGAAATGGATTCTTCACAGAAGTAATCATCGAAAAAAGTAGGATATCAGGGGCTTGATCCACGATTAGATACTCCAAAATGGAATTAATATCAACTCTGAAGTTCCTTTTACTCAGCCTTCATCGATTGATGCCAAAATACGGATTTTACGCCGGTCGTTAGCTAATCGAAAAAGTGTACTGATCCATCAAGACAATGCTCGACCTCACGAATCTTTAATGACTAAAAGAAAATCTCAGAGCTCAATTCCGAAAGGATGGAGCACCCACCATATTCTCCAGACATCGCTCCGTCGGATAATTACCTATTTCAAGACCTTCAAAATATTTTGGGCCAAAATATCTTCAAAACCCGCTCATTAGTCGAAATTTGGGTTGAAGACTATTTCAGCTCAAAGAGCGAGGAGTTTTGGAAGAAAGGAATTGAAAAACTCCCAGATCGTTGGCAGAAGATAATTGAATAAGATGGAAATTAGCTCTTTGATTTTTTACACATTTTTAACAAATTCTTAATTTGAGAAATGTTGGCTCAAAAACATGAAAAAACTGCCTAAACTTTTGAAAAGCCTAATGAAAATTACCTAACTACTTGTAGATAGTATGAGTAGTAATTTTAAATTAAATATTCTACTACTCACCTATTCTAATTCAGGTTCACAGACTAGCTCTGTGAGAAGAGTTAATGATTAATCTTTAAGATCTTTATTCGTCAACATAGGGGTTAGATCAAATTTCTCTTTCCAGACTCTAGGCAAATCTTCATCATGTCAACTATACCCTGGTAGGTTTTGTTGATCATTAGGAATCCAGAGGAATGACAAAAGACACAACCTGCAACGCTGGACGCCTTTGAGAGCTCCTCATCGCGGAGACCGAGCCAGGCTTCAGGCGGCACGATACGGGAGCTGAAGGATGTCAAAGACATTGGTATGGCCTGGAAGAGAGATTTATTAGGAATCATCTTATAATGGAAGCAGATTTAATTCGATAAATAAATTCCATCATTTTTTGCTACAACTTTTCCCATTTGAAGACCCTGTTAAAAGAAAATTCTACGATAACCACAATAGAAGTTGCTCAGGAACTCGGTTGTTAGAATAGTACCGTATTCCTGCATGTAAGGGCTTTGGGATATGTGAATAAGCTAGATTATTGGGTCCCACGCGAATTAACAGATAATCAGAAGATGAAGAGGTATTTCACTTGTCAAGTTCTCATCCAAAAACACGAAGAATGCCCATTTCTTTACACTCCTAAGCAACATTGACTTTTCTTATCGTTATTCATATTCAAGGTCGTAAAATACATCAAGTCACATCATTTTGAAGAAGAGTTTGTAGGCTTTCTGACAAGACATAATTATTCTATTGTATTGATTGTATTCTATTGAAAGAGGCAAAATACCTCAATAATCTTCAAAGAAACCGTGAATATCTCAAAAACTAAACTTTGGAAAAATTCTTTGAAAAATATGAATTATCATTGATTTGTAGAGTCGGGTTAAGGATGCCCCAAGTTTGAAAATTTATATTTTTGATTGGTTCATTGATCTATAAATGTTCACCATTAATACATGACAGTTTAAAGTTTAATAAAAAGGGTTTCATCTTCTCATTAATACAAATTCTACTTGATCTGGTTCAAAGATTATTGAATGTGGAAAATAAAAACTAAAAAAGAGGCTTGTAGGGTTGTAAAGTTAGTCGTCTCTAGATAATGATGGTTAGTCTGACTAGTTAATCTTACAC
>KL567308.1:12388-32903 GCA_000715275.1 Gyrodactylus salaris
TCAAATACGAAAAATACCCTGAGAACCTCAACGAAAAGGAATTCGACAAATTCCTAGGAAAAGGGGGAGATGTTGTGATCTCCATTCACAAGTAACGAATTAAATTCGAAAGTCCTTCAAGACTATTATTCAAACAAATCATTAAATGTAAATTTAATTCCTATTTGTTTAAACTAATATTCATTTCAAAGAATAACGAATTACGATATCAAAACCATGCCTTCTCAATTGTCGAGTTCCGAAGAATCAGAAGAACGATTACCTCCAACCCCGAGCTCTTGACCTTAACGAGGTCAGGAACTAAGGAAGCTTCATGAGACATGATGCAACCACAACATTTCCAAAGAAAATCAAAAGAAAACTTACAATCATGAGAACCAAAAAAATATGCTCCAAACTATGGCCGGCACCTACTGTTGAAGACTATACAATTGTAGTTTTGGTCTGAAAATCCATTTCCGTTTCGGGAGTTTATGGTCATCTTTTTGGATGTTTGTAGGAATTGCATGAATAGTCCAAAATAAAATCCATTTTGAAACAGTATCTCTTGATTGAGTCGAATTGAGTTTGATAAAATCTGTTCAACTGACTCTGTTGTGAAATGGTTTGTTGTTCTCTTTTAAAACTTGATTTCGGACGATTTAAATGCAAGAACATGATTTGATGAGTTTTTGTGTGTAACTGTGAAATTTGAACAGGCATGGTCATCCGTAAACAGCAGCTTGAGAAAGTTGTCTGATGTTCTGATCTTTGGATAGGCAGTAGCTTGCTTTAGTATAACGACCGGTTAAAGTCATCACATGTAGTCGTAATGTCGGTAATTAATATGAACCTTTATATATATTATTCAATGAAGATTTGTTTAGACATTTTTTCTTGTGCTTATTAAAGAATGCTTGAAAATTTGAAATCGGAATGTTTAGTGGCTGGATTATATTTTCTTGATGACTAAGAAATATTCCTTTGAAACTCTTTGGTTAGAATAAATGAAGCACTAATTACCATATAAACTATTATTAATATTAAAAGGTAGGCCATAATTCACAGTGTAAATATCCCATTTGATGAATATGCCAGACTGACATACATAAAGATTGAAAAACATTTATATTATTATGTAATCAAGATATTTATTTGAAATGATTCATGCACCCTAATGTGTACACAGGGAACCTCAATAATTCATGTCTTCCTTCAGGAGAGATGAAAGCTCAAGACATGGAGATGAATTAAACACATGTCCCAAAAATGACATCCCATGGCTCAAATTAGGGTAGATGCTTTGATTCATCCAGTGTCTGTCTATCTAACAATCCATCTCATTGAATGAATTCATCCCAGCCAATCAAATCTCTCCATGCAGTTTATATAGGCATTGGAAATGTTTACCATTGTTGTCATTTTCACATTTTATTTATGATCGAAAAATGCAGCATTCTAGTCATCTGCTGCCTATTGAGTCTGACCACAAATGGGCAGGAATATATGAAATCTCTAAAAGATATTCACAAGTCGTATATTAAAGACTTGCAGTTAAAGTATCTAGATGTCGCTCACGCGAAATGCAACGATGGAACAAGGGCTGGGTGAGTATTGCAAGAGACTAATATTCTTTGATTCTATAGAATATGCTTTACCAACTTTGAGGTGTGATAACTTCTATTTCAAAAGGGTTTGCAAATTATTTTCAACTTCTTAGTTGTAACCTTTACCCGTAAATGACTCAAATATTAGGACAAAGAAAGAAATTGCATCTGGTACAGCCTTATATGATAAAAGAAACTGGATAGTTTCAACATAAACTTTAACAGGCTTTCCTTATAAACATCGTTTTTCATTATTATCAAAAACATAATTTATACTTTGATCAAAAGTGATTGATGTTTTCTAATCTACAATTCAACTGTGGGGTATCCAATGAATTTTGCTAACTAAAAGTTTATCTTATATACAGTCTTTTGATAGAAGAGCATTTTAAATGCCACACACGTAATCCAACCGTTTACATACAGGTTGAAGAAGCAACCCTTTGTTACGGACCGAAAGACTTACTGCTATGGAAAGAGAAGTTTCCCCCTTAATTAACTGTAGCAAGATTGGAATAATCTTTGAGAGAATTTCCCTTTGTAGGAAAAAGAATTTTAAATAATCAAAAGAGGTAAATCCTGCTTGTTACAAATCTAGGATGCGACTTTATCAGAGCAATTAACAATAAAATAAAAAATCTAGTTAATTTACAAAGAGGTAGATTTCTTTTTCAATCAAATTCAAGTCTTGTAGAATTAAACATAGATTTCAATGTTTGATTATGTCGCAAAGGTTTTATTGATTCAACATACAGTAGACTTAGTAGTAGATATACTTTCATTGGGGCAGGGATAAAAGGAGTAGAAAAGGATGACTCAGTTGTATCTTGTGCACCTACGCACTTTGACTTTTTATCGATATGTATCGGATATCGTAATAGAACGATACTGATGTCTGTCATATGATAACCAGATTACCTGAGTGAATAAATTATTTCTAGATTATTGTCAAGTGATTAATAATGGAGACAGTTTGGTAGTAGAATCCTTTAAAGGATCTCTTTTACCGCAAAGATCTTAATTAATAACTCTTAATAACATGTGATGAATTATGCGATCATGGCCCCTTTAAATATTGATTTGTAATAAATTCATAAAAATCGTTCAATCCATTCAAAATTTGGCAAATTATCATTTTTTAAATTAGAAAACCAGTCTCCTATAATACAGAAAAAAGATTGATTAGATTTAAACCTCATTTGATGGCCTTTGCTTGAAAATCAAAGTTTTTTCTGATTCTAGGTCAATATGATGACTCAGTGAAATCGCATAAATTGAAAAAATACCTTTCTATAAGATCAATTCTGTTCTCAGGTACTATTATCGGCGGTCCAGTCTTCAAAATTCAACGTCTTGGTTAATCTTTCTCGAGGGAGGCTGGTATTGCCATGATTCCCAGAGTTGCCGGATTCGTCAAAGAAATAACCAGCTCCTCATCTCTTCAAGATGGTGGCCATATCAACGTAAAAGTGAGCACTAAACACAAAGTTCATGTAGTAGGTTTCAATTTAATTTAAGATTCGACCAATAGAATTAAAGTCGACAACAATTACAATTTTTAATGGTTCTATTAAGAATAATCTGATTGGTTCAAGATTCACTGGGAGAGGTCTTATAAGCTTAACGTAGCTGTATATATAAAATCTCTCTATATTCTAGTTAATGGGATACTCAGTCAAGAGGTTAGAAATAACCCAAACTATCACGCATACAACCACGTGTGAGTTAAATTGTTAAAAAGTCTAGCTTGAGGAAAAACTAATTTTTACATAAAATATTAGTTACATACCCTACTGTTCATCTGATCTGTGGTCTGGAGACAGTGATCCAATGAGTAATCGTGAGTTGATCTCAAATTTAAAAGGTTATAAGAGGATACACGAGTTTTAACGAAATAAGTCATAGGATTTACGAATAAAAGTATAAAAAGTAGTTCTTTAAAATCAAGTTTGAAATACTTTTACCATTACAAGATGAAATAAAAGTTTTGTTTGGAATTACCAAATGGGGGAGGGGGTTGAACTAGAATTAAACCTTTTTAATCGTCTTCTTTCTATATTTATCTTTTAATAAATTTTCCTATAGAATTCTACTTCCATGGACATCGAATAATAAAGGAAGTTATACGGGAGCTGTTGAACTTTGAACCCTTTACTAAAGTACAAAAGATCATATTTTCTGGCTCAAGGTGAGAGAAACTACTCATTAAATGATTGTGTGTTTAACACTAGGGTTACCCGTTATCGATAAAGTTCCATGCAATAGGTGGGTTTTCTATACTTTGAAGTCTGCTGATTTATGAGAGAAGCATTAACGTACTTTTCTCAAAAAGATGGCCTTGAAATGAAGGCTCAAAGAAAAGATTTAATCCAGGTTCCTTTACTCTGTTTTAATTTAACAAGCCATTGAGAATCTTTCAAATATCATTTTATGCCAAACTCTCCATAGACGCAAAATTGAAAATTAAACATTTATCGTTGAGAACAACATTTTCTTCTAATTTTATGAAGAAAATCGTGTTGAATTCTTGTTTGAAGAACTATTCTTTTCCTAAATTTGAGTAAAATAACCATTTCCGCCATTTTGGATTCCATAAAACTTCTTCTAAAGAAACACGGGGAAAGAATTGTTTGACTGTGTTCTGAATCAATCAGCAGACTTCAGAATATAAAAATCTTTCCTAGTGTATGGAGCCTCAACTTCATCAGATAATCCTGTTGGAACAAGGTTTCTGACGCAACTCAGATTTTGAATTATATTAGACAAGTGCACTGCCTTTTCAAATTAAATTTGAGATGAAACAGCAAGTAAGCCAATCTTTTTCTTTGAATTGAGTTTCATAGCCAAGTCTAACTCTCTTCGGATTGACATGAGGGGTTATAATGGGCAAGGAGGGTTTGAAACTATTTACAAAGAAAACTCAGGGAGGAGACCGGAATCGAACCCACATCATATGAGAAATCATATTATAGGACTAGGGGAACAATCCTCTACGGCGTAAATTCTAAATGCTGAGTCTGAGAGTGAGTGCTCGAACTTTATCTATTGAGTTTTGGAGTATTCCTGATGCTTCAACTGGAAATGACGCTGAATCTTGTATGTTCTCGGAGTAATCAACTTGGCGCAAACCAAGCAAATGACTGCTGATGCACCTTCTTTGACAAGAAAGTCTTTTCATTTGTTCTGGAAGTTATAAGTCTCCATTTTTAATATATCAATACCAAAGTGTCGTAATACACTCAATATATCACTCAAATCATACCCATAACCCAATCTGATTGGAAGATATTTCTATTGGCTGGAGGGAATTACTTTGTTAGTCATATTTATAAGTGATACGATGATGCAATGCATCATTGATGCATCCCTATGACAGTAATTTGCAAATATTTTTAGCCTAGTTCTGTGGGTAATTTTATTACTTCTCGGGGGTAAAAAAATAATTTTAAGAAATGCTTAATATGAGACCTCAAACTTTAACAAGAGCACTTATTTTTCGCCCTTCTATAGGTCAAATAAACTTTAGTAAGTAAGAAGAAACTAGGATTTGCAATGAGATTATTGGCAACCCTTCAAAATGAGGCTTGCAGTGTTAAATCAGCAGGCCATCAGGTTCTGAATAAATGAAATTTCAAAATACTATTGTCATAGAAATGTGAATAAAAGCTAAGAAATGTTAATGATTTTTAAATCAGAGAGTACGTAGACATAACGAAAATGTTATTTTTACCAGCGCTGGCGGGATTGGAGTTCTCTTGAACATTGATAGATTTAGTTATCTTGTGAGAAGAAAGTTACGCAATCCAAACATTGTAACTAGCGGTCTTGTGGAATCCGCCTGGTACCTCGAACGTAAACCGTACAAGGATATGAATTTTGGACAATTTTCCTTATGCGGAGAAGACTGCGACCTTCACAGCTCGATGAGCAACGCAATAAAGTGAGTAAAACTCTGAATCATGCCTAAATCTTAATTTTTGCCAACTTATCAACTTTTAGATTGTGGAAGCCAAGAATCCCCAAAAAGTGCTTGATGAAGATGAAGGAGGAAATTTGGAGATGCTTTTATGGATCCAATCTAATTCCATTGTTAAAAAGTGAGTTCCATCGAGACCTCTCATTCACGAGCAATTTTTTACATTATTCACTAGCCAAGGTATTCATAGTTCAATCGATATTTGACAGTGTCCAACTTCAACTTCTCAACGCACCATTGATACTCGGAGGGGGTCAGGATAAATTTGAGTATATTCAGAATGTCGGCTATGAGGTCATTGATTCCTTAAGAAATTCAGAGTATGTTTTAATAATTAAGAATGTACTTTTCATATTCGTTTGAAAAATGTATTCTTTTTATCAAGTGGTGTGTTCGCAACATCGTGTACAGATCATGAGATATTATTAAACAAGTGAGTCAGCAAAGGTCAATGAAATTATTAGAAAAATGTGTTAATTTAACCCGGGAACACCCGTTGGGACACTGGACATTTTAATCATCCAAATATTAATTTTCCAAAATCTTAAAACCGATGTAACTTTGACAATATGCATCCGAATTGCCCCAATTTTTTTTGATCTAAAGATGGTCATCCTAAGATTACTACGAAGTTGAAAATATTTCAAAATAATGCACTGTTCTAAAACTAAGTTGAACTATTTTTCTCAACTTTTAATCTAAGGAGAATTTCAAAAGAATCTTCAAGCAAATATTGTTCTCAAAAATTTAGTCAAAATTACAAAAAATTTGTGCTTATATATCTGGGTTTAATTTTATTGACCAATGACAGAAATTTCAGCATGAACCAATCAGTTTCAAGCAAAATTGATTATTTTAATGACGCTAATTGGCTTTAATTCTTACTTTAAAAAATAGCCATTGGACTGAAACAAAAATAGGATCTATAACGTTGCAAGCTACTCTAAGAAATTGGGATTTCACACTTCCAAAGTAAGTCACTTACATGAGTAGCACCATTCAGCAGGTCTAATTTCTAATTCCAAGTCTAACAAATGGAAAACGTTACAAGACCGAGAAGCGAATGATATCAACCACTGACGGAAATAACACTCTCGAGTTCTTCTCTCGTCTTGTCTCGGTGCTGAATTATCGTGAGAACGCCAAGAACGAGATCTCCTGGCGGTATCCCAGGGACACGAAGCGTTATGAGTTCTCTAAGGAGAAACTGCATATTATCGACACGTGTAGAATAAGCCCCAACTGCCAGACACCCTTGATACCAATGTGCAATGAGAAATGCCTATCAAAGTTTGACAACACCAACACATTCAATATCATGTCGCGATTCAACTTTAATATGGCCCTAATATCCACTAAGGTCGCTCAACCGATTTCGAGACTGAGATCAATGAAGAATCAAAAGCTTCTCAGTCTACTGTTCTGCTCGGAAAGTGAAGAAGTTAGAGAAAATTTAAAGAAAATACTATCAAAATTTTGGTCATGAGATAATTTCTTTTGCGTTTTTCCTTTCTAGATAAGAGGTTAGGATAAATTACTTAAATCAATGTAATTTTTAAAGTTTATCTTGCAAGTCCAATATATGTTACCGTCGATATACAAGTTGAGAGTATTTTTCTCTCTACCCTCTGAACCACCCCATTGGTAATTTGAATAAATAGAAATTTTCTTGACGTAGAAATATAGTAGTGAATTCAAGACGCGATATGTCCTCTACAGTTCTGCGAAAAGCAACCCAACATTTAAGAGTGTTTCATGTCAGTACTTACAAGTAGTAAAATTGTATAAATACACGTTTATGAAAATAGTCATTCACTCTCTCTAATAAGATGCGGAATTTTAAATAAAGTCCCATAGCATTTTATATTCAATACGCTCAAATCGAGGTAAGTCGTAATTAACTCAATTATTATGCATCTCTGACTAGTTTACTACTTTCGAATGAGTCATTCTTGGGGGGGGGAGAGGAAGAAGCTAAATTGTAAACTGATTTATCGCTGAACGAAATAATAGCAGATGTAACAAGGGGGTTTCTACAGGATGTGTTTAAAAAGGAAAGAGTGGCATTCAAATTCCAAAACTATTCTCACTCTGCACTCTTACTGGCCAATCTCTTTCAAATTCATAAACATGCACCATCTAACAACCTGTCTCAAAAACCTACTCGCCAGAATTAAAATAAAACTGGAAAAATTTCAATCTTACATACTTGTTAGTAACGAAACTATATAAAAATATTAAAAGACGACATATTTTGTGAAATATAGATCTTATATTAAGTTGGGTTTCTTCCAAATATGAAGAGATCTTATTGCTTTTTCCTATCAAATATTGGATTTTCCTTGATGAACTCTTTATAAACGAGATCATTAAGTTGGGAGAACTTGAGGGTTGGATTTTCAGCCTTAAGTTCTGGAAGTCGTCTCTCCTTGAATTCCTGGAATAAGGGCATAAATCTCTTTTCGACATGATTATCAACTTCACTGGATGGCTCCTTTAGCACATCCAGAGCTTCATCGATATTCCTAGCCACTTCAAAATCTTCGACTTTACGATTTGGATTCTCCTCCATGATTTCTTGTGTGACAACTTTGTTTGACTTCTTCCCACTAGTCGAGAGAAGGGCCGTCTTTTTTTCCAACTCTGCTAGTTTAGCTTGATCAATCTGGTTTCTCGTCTTTTGCACTGGCTTTACTGATTTACTGGATTTTGCAATTTCTTCAACTTCATTTTCGGCTAGTTCTTTCAATTCCTTCTTTGCTTGAAGTTTTTCTTCTCTTTCCCTCTTTTCCTTTTCCTAAAAAGACAGGAGATATAAAAGAGTTAAAATGCTGAACAACTTCACGAAATAAGAGAGGCATCTTGAGAATTACTTACTGCTTTAGCCAATTTTTTGTTAGTTACATCATCTTTCCATAGCTCATCTTCTTTACTTTTTTCCTCAATGTCTTTTTTTTCATTTTGAACTTGCTTTTTTCTTTCACGAGCTTCGACAGCCTTTTGATTCTGTCCCCTTGCTGGCATATTAAAAAATTAGCAGATTTTGAATGTTTGCATAAAAAAGAACCACAAATACTGTTAAGAATTTGTTGTTATAACAAGTGGCATTTATAAAAAATGATTCGAATACTTTTTTTTCTTTTAGCTGCAATTTTCATTTCTGCTGTTATATATATCATCATCAGTGCTGGAGTGCATTATCTACCTAAAGTATTAGACTTATATCCTTTGTTATTCTAGTTTTTCACACTCAAGAAGCTGGGATTGAATTTATTTGATGTCGTCAAAAATGTCAAAGATCATGTCACCCAACAAACTGAGCCGAAGCCGGTTATAAAATTTCATTCCCCAAAACTACTTGAATTTGGATTCCTTGGACTCCAGTATCCATTACTATCCGGATTAAGCTACACATGCGATATTCCTTTGGAGAAACGTTATCTCAGTGAGTTTTAAATGATGAATTTATTTAAATCAAATTCATATATCTCGTAACTAGGGTAGCCAATGTATCATCAGGCAGCCTGATTCGAGCTTAATTTCTTGAACAAAAAAATATTTCTAATAAAATTCAACTTCTAGTCTTGGCGAGGCAAATTTAAATCTACATTTAAATATTTTTTTAGACCACTCCAACTATAAGGACATCTCTTCGAATATCATTTTATTTACAAATGAAATTAGTGATACATACTCAGAAGATTCAATCGAAGAAATACCAGAAGAATATGTTACTCTCATGAATGTTTATTGTGTCGAGAAGAAATTTGCAAATTTTGGTGACACGGTATTCATAAAATTTCTGCAAATATTTTCTGTGAGTTCTGTATATATTATGAAAATCCTAGAAATGGAAAAATGTATTTTTAAAGAAAGTCATAATTTTCACAAACAACTTACAAATTACACGTATATTTTATAGCTGAGCAAGCTGCCAATAAACTAGGATATGATTACATTTAAAGTACTTTGTCATCTATATTAGGACATTTTGGAATTATTTTAAACTTAGTTTGAAATCAGATTACCTATTTCATGACTACCCAATGGGTAGTACTCATTCTATAGTCTTTGATATTTCTCTGTGAAAAAGGGCATATTTGATACGGTAAATTTATCTGATTAATAAAATATTTACTGCTCTGTCTATCTATGAAAACTCGGGAAGCATGTTGTATCAATTTCAATGTTCCATTAATACTTTTCAGAAAACTATTGATTTCAAACAATATGAATCAATCAACTTCACCAATACAGGTTCATTCTGTGAATTAGAACATGTTTAATCAGCTTTTGTATCAAGAGTATTGCCTTTTTTCTCAGAATAATAATACAAAGTAACTTTAGAATGAGATCCTTGGCAAGACAGCCCGATCTGAACTCACCAAGTACGAAAAATATTGTGAGAAATCAATTTCCGGATGGATCACGCCGAACGCCTTCCTGCAGGCCTACTCGTATGCAGTGAATCTGATTAATGTAGTGAAAGATCACGTTGGTCCCACTGTCAACTCAAAGAACACCCTTATCAGCATCGAGAGTTCGTTAAAGCTCAAGATTCATCTCTATTCACGTTTCATATTCTCAGCCATGAAATATGCAATGATTATTAAATTGGACAATCCAAACCTCTATAATCAGCTCATTAAAAAGGGCCTATTCGACTTTGAGACCAAAGACTTCTTCGACATGATGAGCTATTCTAATAATGTCAACTCAAACTTTTGTCTGTAAGTTCATTTTTACTACGACAAGAGTTGCCTAACATGACCGTCGCTATTTCTCATTAAAAGTAAAATTTCGGCTTTAAACATGTTTCAAATAGTTTAGCAAAAGAAGGGATATTACTATTAAGTAATCTTGTTGAATTATGAATATTGATTGTAAACAGAGCTATCAAGAGTTGTTTGAAAATTGATCTTTTAGACTTTTTTTTCTGGAGAAAAGGTCTAATTTATCATAGGCACTCATCTAAATAAAATACAATCACTTTTCGCTTTTGATCTAGCCAAGGATCATTTCTAGTATTGATAGAATTGGACCTCTAGAACATGAACTATTTTTAGTTTATTCAAAAGTAAACATTTCATGCTAAACAAAAAACTTCCATATGTTGAACAGTTTTCTCTTGCACTAGAAACATTGGAACCTATGGATAAACAAGTTGCTAATTTAACGGAAAAATCAATTCTTAGAATATTAATTCAACTATCCTATGGATAGTGGATTTAAAACCGAGCACTTTTGATGTCTTGAATTTGACACTGGCTCTTCTCTTGGAATTATTTCTGATTTCATCACCATGTTCTTAGTCACTGATTTGCAAAAGGAAGAGTCATAGTCGATAAACTGGTAAAATGAAGTGTGTTGCTTCAAGAAACTTGTCTAGGAAAAAGACTTTGGCAGCTTTGCTCATCCTTTTGAAATGGGCTTCTACCTTGAGAGATTCTGTCTTAAGTGACAACAATGTCTGTAAATGTATTGTTTATGAGGCTGTTGTCCTTAGCACACAATGGAGGTCTTTCCTTGTTAATTTGGAGACCGAGTTCTGACATGTTTGAGTTCGTCCAGAATGGTTGCATCTTGGTTCGACATCCCTATTTTCGGGTTATAGAATAGCAAAAATAAGGCTGAGGTGCAATGATAGATTCTACATGTTATGAACTCAAACGTCATGTTGAGGATGGATTTTTCCACATTGTGGTCTGTGAGTCCATCTACAATGGCATATTGCGTTGGATTGTTTTGGGAGATTGAGTTTACAAGTCTCGGATACAATAGTAGGTCCATAATGGATAAGCTGAAAGGTTGGCAAATCTTTATTCTTCAGGAAGGTTTCTTTTAGGTCAAGAAAGCAGTCGGTTAGATTTTAAATGTGCCCCACAAGGGTTTTTAACACTCAAAAGTAAATCTCGTGGAAACCTTGATTTAGCTAAGTTTATTTGTGCTGTTAAGCTTATGCTTTGAAACTGAATGTACTTTTCCATGCCAAAAATCTTTATATACTCTAACCTATAAAGTAACGGTTCGTTTTTAAGGACTAAACTTGAGCCCTACATTCGCCCTAAAGTCTTTTGAACTTTGTCAAATAATTATTTAACTAGATATTCTTCAATACGCTGTATGCTTAGAAATAAATATGCTAGATCAAGGTAGCATTTTTAAAGCTTTTTGCTAACAGCTTGATAGCAGAAACAAGATATCAGAATGTACTTTTTGGATGCCTGTTAGATGAAGTTAATTTTTCTCTAGCCTCAAAGAAAACTCTTGTCAATGTCCACGTTTACGCCTCCTCTACAACCAACTCGGTCAGTCAGTTGGCGATGTAATGAACAGCGCCGAGCCCGACCTGAAAACGGTCCACGACCTGCTACAAAAGATTGCCAACAACTCTCTGGAAAAGTCAGAATTCATGGCTTTGCATCAAATCCTCCTCGAGTACTCCCCCACAGAACTGGCCTGGCTAAAGAGTGTCTTGCACATGTTCCTCTACGAGGTCTGCAACTCCTTCAAGGTCTTCCATGAGAGTGACAAGACCTCGGAAATCAAATCGGTCCATGCCCTCAACAAGGACCTGATATGCAATGAGAAGAATAACCCCGAGAATTCTCCCATTAGCGATCATTACAAGACGAACAAGTGCATTCCCCAGGAAGTAATCAGCTGGATTTGGAAGGCTGATGTCACACTAGAGGATATCTATTTCAATAACAAGTGCGTTTTTCAATTATTTAATGTATTCGTAGTTGGTTATAGGATTGACGAATTTGCAGTGTAGGTAAATAAATTGGAAGAAATCTTCATAAAATGTTTCCTTTCAAGTTTTTTCTATCGTCTAGGATACCATCTTGAGTTCACCTCAAATCTGTGGAGATATTACACAGAGGTAAAATAAAATAATCAATATATATCATTCGACAGAGAATTAGATCTGTAATTATTCTACAATTTCGTAGATGGTAACCCTTGAATTCGAAAACTATTTAAAGTTTTTTTTTTAAATTATTTCTTTTCTTTTCGGTGACCTCATTTAGTTTTTGTAAAATTATTTTATTACAGCAGTTTTAATCTTTATAAGGAATGCTGAGACGGCTTTTGAAAATTAACATCTTTCGAGATAGTTCTTAGCTCTATCATATGGCAGCCTCAGAGTTTTCAAATTCTATTTTCTTGTTTAAGATAAACGAGCTCGAAATTGAAAAAATGATGACTCATCGTTTCTTCCTACAATTCATTGAAAAAAATATCATTATTCAGAATTAATTACAGATTTGAATTCAATATCAAACTCCCTATCCGGTGATATATATTCATTTTTTCACTTTGATAAATTAAAAAAATCATGTCCCCTCTGTTACTGAGTCATTCTTCCTCTCAAGGTCTTTTATCCTTGACTCTAGTGGACTTGTTTATTACAGTGAACTCATGAAAGAGTTTTTCAGTTTTACGATATCAACAGATACTAAAATGAGATCTCATTCCTAAACCTTCGCTTTATTATACTGGTGAGACATGATCCTGGAATCTATATTTATTTGCATCTACAGCTTGATAAAAAGTGTTTCTGCAATACGTAAATCTAATGTTTTTATTTCATTCTAGTCACTATTTTAACGATTATTTTTCAGCCTGACTTTCGAAGTTTTCTGAAAACCTCTCTCGGTTTTCCAAGCAGTATTTTATCACTTTAAAACAGAGCCGAAACGTCTAGTCCCTCCTCCTCATTGTTACAAATGCACCTAAGATAGGGTTATCCTTCACCAAAATGTCAAAAGACTGTTGTTTTTATAGGAATTGAATCACCAATGTAATTGGACAAGGCCAATTAAAATTCACGCAAATATTCGTAGCTTCAGAAGTTTCAGTAAAGTCCAAGATGGCAGATTTGGTTGTTTCATTCGATATGAAGGTAGATTTAGTCCTAGAGTTCTTCACAATATGACTAAGAACAACATTTAATATCCGCCATCTTGGATTTTACTGACACTTCTTCTTGAAAAGCTACGAGGGGATATTTGTGAATTCAATTTTTCCCCACACGAATCAGTAGAACCCAAAGTATAGACAACTTGTGTAGTGTAGAGCAACGCTAATGTAACACCCATTATGTCTCATTCATATTGCAGGTGTCAATAAGCAGAGTGGGGTATGCATTTTGTGTAGGTGCTCATCTGATGATGCACTTTTACAGTCTTTATTTTGTCTACTTTGTGTTCCCTAACGATTAATCCCATTTTGAAAATATGTAGAAATTTGAATTTGGCGCGAGAATTTTCCGATTAATACTTTTGCAAGGTATACTTTGGATAAAAATTACAGCCTCAAATCAACTTTATTTCGGCGCGTATTCAAGGAAAATCATGTAGCGCCAAATTCAAATATCCACTACGAAATTACGTACACAATTTCAATAAGCATTTATCCGAAAACAAAAGGGTTTCAATGAAATTATAAATATTCCCTTTTTAGAGAGTACATAAAATATACAAAATTAATTATGTTCCCATTCTTGGTTCGTATCAAGGAAATCGGAGAGAGCAGTTTCCTGTGAGTTCATTACCTTACTTCAGCCTTGAACTAGCCTCTGTCATCGTAATTAATGACCAGTAGCTTCGAACTTTGATAGAACTTTTGAATATGCGACGTATATTGTTTCATATTTCAAGTACAAGTTTCTTTCTACACTTTATTATATAAAAAATATTGGAAGCCTTGAAACTATGAGTTGGCTATTCCGACTATAGCTATTTGGATTAGAAACCGTTGCGCAGCCGATCTTTGCATTAAGATTTATGTTTAGATAATATGTGATTGATGGTTAGAACTGATTTGTTTTAAGTTTGGTTGTGCAGTGATTTCTCACTCAAACTCCCCTAGTCGGAATAGACAACTGAAGAAGTAGGTGAATGTCCCACTTTCGTGGTATCTTGTCGATCAATCCCGCCTTAAGATCTTAAGAAAAAAGGCAAAAGAGAAGACCAGCTTATATGCAGCCCAATGAATATATCCTTTATAAACTGATCCAATGAAAGATCATTATGAATTTGAGTTATTCAAACAAAACTAAACACACGCTTTTTACTTAGTGGTTAATGAAACAAAGAACTCTGGGAGAAGAAGATCTAACAGGCATTTTAACTCTATGATTTTATAGGATAGAAACAGGTTCGCAGATTCTAGAACAGAATAAAGGGTTTCAGAAAAATTTCTTACATTTATTAATAACATTTACAATAATTCTAGAGAGTCGAAAAAGATTCAAATGAATCTTTTCGGAGTGAACCCTGAACTGATGAAGTACACCATCAAGGCGTTGGAGATTGACTACAAATCTGGAAATAAAGCAGCCCAACCTAGTCCAACGACAATAAACTTCTTCTTAAAGAACATTTTCAATGAAATCTACTTTACCCTGATAATTGACAACATCAACTACACGAGAGAGCTCTCCTTTTGTGATAAGCTTGTCGAAGAAAAGTATTGCAGATTCTCAGACTTCTCCTCACATCTTAAGGCGCCCAATGGCTATTGGCACATGTTTGATCCGAGGAAAATATCAAACCTGACAGATTCTCTTGAGATTTATAAAAAGTTGTGTGTCTAATCATCCATTTTTACTTTATTATTTAAAAATAAAAAACATTATTTTATGCCAGAAATTGTGCCCGCTAGAGTCACACAAACTTTGACGCTACATCAAAAGTGGTAACATATTAAGAGAGATCAAATCGTTATCTGTATTTATCCAAAATTCGATGCGGAATATTCAGGAGTAAAAAAGATATTCGCTCAACCTGATATAGGCATTGGAGGGATATGTTATCTCATATGGCGTGGGTTCGATTCTGGTATCCTCCCTCTTCGAAACAAGTTAACTTACAATCCCTCCTTCCCCATTAGAAAACCGCATGTGAACCCGAAGAGAGTTAGACTCAGCTATGAAACTCAATTCAAAACAACTTTCTTATCTAAAAGTTTCTATAATTAAACTCTAATACCTGAATAGACACATTTTCTGCACTTTTTTTCAAATCAATACCTTATCTGAAACAAGATTTATAAATTATTACAATTGTATTTCTTCATTAAAAAGGTATTGCTCATCAACATTCACTCGTATGAAAGGGTTAAAAACCATATTTAGTTTTAAAATATAAATTCATGATTTCTTACTAGTCAAGATTAATAAAAAACATTGAAATGTTTTTCAAAGAAATTGATGTAAAATAACTAACTCGAAATATTCCCCTCAGAATACCAATTATACCAAATTTGACTTGGAAGCTACGAGATTTTATATTTCTAAATTGATTTCGCCTATCTAACCAAGATAAACTATGGCATTGTTATGGAAAACTACACGATTTTGGTCTCTTTATGTTCAGGAATAGATGAACTGAAATATGCCAGCCAAATTTTTCCCAAGTTTCTCACACCAGGTCTGTTTAGACTCGTTTATATAGAGATTAGAATTCTGATTGTAGCTGAAAAAGTATTTTGAATTTCTTCACTCGGTGACTGATTGATTACTAAACAATTTGAAGACGAGTCTCTTAAATGATTCTTGGAACCACTGATTTGATTGAAATTGGATTATCGATTTCAAGGTCATAGATGAATGCCAAAAGGAAACATCTGAGATATAAAAATATTATATTAAAAAAGATTCTAGCCAACAGTTTCAATGTGCATTCAAGCTTCTGAATATAAAGGAAAATACAATAGCGAAAGCTGAGACAAAGTTGTTCCTTATTTCATCGTCTTTTTTCTTACTGGCACAATTCTGCTTCGAATGTCCACATTTCTTGCAAAATGTACAAAACTCATGATGACTATCATCATCCTGCAAGCTGTCCCCGTCTTGACCTTCTAAGTAGTCATTTTGCTGCATTACTAGTCTATCGCCTAAATCCTTCTCTATTGGGGTAATATTATCCACTTTGGTTTCATCAACCTTCTCAGCAGGCCTCATATCTTCACTAGGTGAAAAAAGTGATAAATTAACTTCGTTTATTAACCATTTTCTTCTGCTGCTATCGTTGACCACTTGGAGAGTTCCGTTTTCATCCACAAGTTTGTAGAGCTTACATTTTATCTCCTTGTAGCCTGTCAATAGGATAGAATTTGGCGTGAGAATCCTCTTAACCAACGAGAAACTTGCATCGTCGAGTAAGCTGAGGAAAATAGCTCCAACTCTTAAATCCTCGGTCATTTCTATATCGCTGATGCTTAGATTCATTTCAAAGTCTATGAATACATTCGAGAGTTTCTCTCTACCCTTGGTCAGATTTATTTTCTTAGTCATTCTAAAGGGTTTCTCTAGTTAACTTTTCATTTCTATAATGATCAAGTTTAGATATATCCAAATCATTGTGAACATTCTTAATCACGTGATACAATTCGCTCCAACGGTTCAACGAGAAGAGATTCATTTGAAGGTTTATTGATGAGAATTTAGACATTTCTCGAATTCAAAATCAATATTTGAGTAATTTATAAAGTTTTTTCCCAACAATGATTCTTCATTTTATAGAATCTTTTTATCAATAAAACCACAACAATTGAGAGTTTTGTCTACATTGTTTCTTGGCTGATCTTTTCAAGAAAAGAGTTGTTCGCTATGTCAAGATTCACAGGATTACAGTCTTTTCATCTCGCAAGTCTGAGGATAGCGAAATATCCTTTCCTCGAGGTGAAATTTAGATTAGAAATCATTTATTCCCGTCGGGAATTAAATTTAATAATAAATCATTGCACCAATTCGCAAGCAGTTTGAATTCATTTCATGGTTGCATATTGCGTGATACCGAATTATCTATCAAGCTAAACTAGACTAGACTTGCTTTCTAAACTGTGATATGCCGATCTTGTGTGAATCACAATTTTCATTTAGTAAGCTAAGTCTAGATTTAATTTCTGATCTTTAAATTTGAGTTGCTTACAAGTAAAATAAACTATTATTATGTTATTTCAAACAAGCCTTATTCTCGAATTTTTTGTATTGGACTAATCTGGAAGAAAACTAAGAAGAAAAATTCGACTCTGCAACTGGAGACCTTCTCATTCACAAGGTCCGCAATCAGAGTCTGCTGTTATCTGACTGTGAAAAAATTAAACATGAAAGTATCTCAGATAAAAAACTGAAATTTGAAGAGATGCCGAATAGTAAATTTAAAAAAAACATCGAAAATAAGCACGAAGCATAAAAATCAAATTTGACCTTTAAAAAAATATATCTTATTGATACGTTTATGATTAGACTTCAAATTCCTCAACATGGGTTTCTTGTCTATCTCCCAGGTAAAACACGTTTAAGCTTAACTTGTAATGCGTTTCATTTTCTAAATTACTCAGAAATAAGCGCAATTTATTAATGAATTATCTAACTCGTGAATTGTATCGAGATTTCTTGATGCTATTCAGAGATAAGAAAACGATTTGCTATCTGATTATCTTCAAATAATCTCCTTCTTATAAGTCTATTAAAAATTATAAATATATTAGGAGAATTTGAATGCGCGACAAAGTCTACGAAACTTAAAAGCACAGATCACTTGCTTTGTAAAGGGAAATGATATGGTATAATATGCCCGTATTACATATATATTTTAATATATTTTCAAATCAATGCCCTTATATTTCTTTTAAATCTGATTTAGATTACAATAATATTCCTTTATACTCGCTTATCACAGAGTGACTACATTACGAAACATTTATTCTTTCAAAATATTCATTAACAAGTTTGTAATAGAAACTAAAATGTATCAATTATACAGAAATCTAACAATGATTATATTTTAGATATACCTGTCGGAAAGTAAGAAAAAACGGATTGAATTCAAATGACAGATCAGATATCAAGTGAGTGACAATTCAGAGAGTTGCTTCGTCCTAGTTAATTGTTGATTAATACTTAGAAATAACACTTTTTGTGTTCATCATATGTCTGTTGGCGACAGATAAGATCTATGCCCTCCCAGTCACTACGCCAGCACAGCAAACGACCGAAGCTGTTGCGACTGTAGCTTTCGGCTCTACTGGAGTACAGATTACGTCGACTCTGTCACCAGCTGAAGAGCTTGTCAAGGCCATAAAAACTGACTCTGAAGGCTTTCAGAATATCCAAAATCTAATCGACGGAAGTGAGTTTCTAAATTTTCGAAATTCCCTAATACTAAACATAAAATTATCTCAGAGACCAATGCACCGGCAGCATCTGTTGCTCCTACAGAACCTGTAAAGGTCGCCCCTAAGAAGCAAATAAACCTTGCCGCCAAGCCGAACATTGAAGATACAAGAAAACAAGTTATGGACAGTGGAATGACAGAAATTGAGAAGATAAACCTATTGGATACTCCCTCAGCACCCAGCTCCGTTAAGGCCAATAAGGGACCCGCTGCCCAATCGATACCTGTCTCATCTTCTTCAGGTTCATCGAGCTCGAGCAAAAACGGCAAAATCATTGGTAGCGCTGTCGGCGGTGGCCTCTGCGGTGTCGCCCTAATTGTCGGTACCATATTCGCTGTTGTTCATACAAAGAGGTCAGTTAATAATGATTAAATTAGCCTTTTCGTGTTAAGATGAACTCACATTTTTCCATTAGAAAGCGTCAGAACAAGAATAAAGAATCAGCTACCTCTTCTGATCTCACTGATGAAACTGGATACGGAGGTGTTGAAGAAGATGTCGAGTAGTTGAGAGATCTTATGAGAATCCCAAAAGATATAGAGCATGATTGATATTTGAATTTCACTGTTAAAAAAACCTTTGCTCAAGACACTTTCTATTTTACTCAGAGAAATTTGTTATCATAAAAACGTATTATTATTAGATTTAAGTCTTGTAAACTATCTCAAAAGATTGATTTGATTTGAAAATATTTATTATGACGACACACGATAATATAAAAGAAATTTTGTTCATAATTAATCGCATTCTTACTACTTATAGAACGTGTTATAACCGCTATGATTGTTTATATATTTTTAATATAGAAGAAGTATTGGATAAAGTTATTATTATTCTCCCAAATTGTCAAAATTACTCCACTGAATGAGGATAATTAAGAAAGGATTACGATTTACTCATGTTTTACCGCGCCCATCAGTTTTCATTAGTGATCCATGGAAACAATGTTTATTGTGTCTTTCTAAGTTGTACTTATGAATTGAATGGAATTTTGACAGAAGATTTTTGAAGAATATCCAGATTAGACTGGACCTCTTGGTTTGAATAGAATGTTCTAATAAAATCTAGTCATAGTTCAAAGGAAAAACTATAATTTATCACTAATAAAGAATTAATGAGCTGCATCAAAGGGTCTGCTTTCTTCTTTTCAAACTAATACAGACTGTAAATTAAGCAAGTGCGTCATCTGAAGAAGTGAACCTTACAGGGAACAAGAGATTTAGAGTTATTAACCCGACAAGACCCGGTGTTGCTCCTAAGCAACATTGACTTTTCTTATCGTTATTCATATTCAAGGTCGTAAAATACATCAAGTCACATCATTTTGAACAAGAGTTGGTAGGCTTTCTGGTTATATATTTTAGGTTATTTATTTGAAAAAAAAATGTTAGCCGTCGACTTTCGAAAAATTCATTGTAGAGTCGAGTCAAAAAGGGTTAAGAAAAATATCTTATCAAAAGTCAGAAATTCTTTTTTGGTTAAAATAGTCTCGGAATTCTTTATTTCTTTGAGTATAGACTATTCTCAATTTACCTTTTGTCCTTATTCTAGATTTAAAATTTAAGGATTTTTGAAATCTATCGGAAACACTCACTTGAAGAGACCAAGTGCCGTCATTTTTCCTCTCATAGATCACAAAGAGAGGTTTCTCACTATCCTCTACACCCTTCTCCCTCTCAATCTCAAAGAGGTGATCTTTCCATGGACAACTCCTGTCCAAGACTAGGCACGAGCCATTGCCTTCATTTTTGAACCTCTTCTC